>JAVFBW010113080.1:0-25777 GCA_034783835.1 Mopalia ciliata | reverse complement strand
GTCATGTTTTGCTTGTAATTCCAGGGTTCAAGCCTGGGATTTGATTAATGTGAAAATAAAACTAGTCATTTGTCAAATCGGTCTCCCTGTCCATTGAATCCGTGACAAACGCAATATATTAAAAAGGTGCATTGTGTGTAAAGCGCACAAACCTCACAATAGACGTGGCGGTGGAATTGAAACACGACTTGAATGTATGGTGTAAATCTAGCTGTTTTTTATTTGGTTGTGGATTATTTTAATTGATTTAAGTGTGCGCTTTGAGCCTCATTCACTTCTCCATAGATAGCAAAGCTATAATTAAGCTACCGCTAATCAGAATAAGAAAAAGCGACTCTTATCTTTTCATGGCTTTTGTGGGTATTTTCAAAGGATGCTTATATTAACATCATATATATTTAGAAAGGGAAGGACTTCAAGATTCTCAATATAATGTCATTTTATGATTCATTTTTTTATAATGGCATTTATAAAGAAAAACGTCAAATATATTTTTTTAAGTTGTTTATAACTCTGTTGAGGTGAGATAATCTCGTTTATCCCTTCCGCCCTTCGATGTACATAATCGTTGAAGCACGCATTTTACAATTCAAATCTAAAAAAAAAACATTTAAAATATTGAATTAAACTTTTTGCATTATTAAGATTACGAAAAGAAGATTCCAGAAAGGCAACAAAAACAAGTCAAAATTTTAGCCCTGACTGGCGGTAGAGTCCTTAATACACAATACATGAAATGGTAGATAGTGTGTGAAACGCCCAAAATCAGATCGGAGGTAAACGTGAGGTGCAAATGTTGATGATTTCTGGATTACAGAATTATTGTAAGCATTAACAATAAAGTAAGGTAATTTTACACTGTTAGTATATTTTTTCTGGGCCATACATTTAATATGTAAAATAATAAGTACGAATAATGTTTTACTGATGCCATATACCTTGTACATATCTTTTTATTATTTGATCTTAACTTATGGAATTGAACCATTTCAGTTTGCTTGGTTTTGGGAAGTCATTTTGGGAAAAAATGCAGACAAGATAAAATAATTAATTCAGAGAGTATAATGATAAGAATAAAGGCGCTTGTTTTGCTCGGGGCAATTTACTACAAGAACATGCCCTATTTTTAATACTTCGTCGCGATGTCCAATCTGTGTAAGACTGAATACCCGCTATATAGCTCTGTGGTAATTCGTTTGTCCAATAATCCTTTGCAGTTTGTCTTGAAGGAAGCAATAGTGTCTTCTCTTAGCACTTGAGGAAGATTAACTTTCAAGCATTATCAAAATACGTATGTGTGCTATAAAGGTCAATTGTTGTCGGAATACTCTGCCTTCAATCAGTTATTGCATTGCAAGCCGTCCTTGAACTGTTTCACTATGTTGTCTTCCCTGTTAGATTGAACTAGCTATTAACTTCCTTGGTTTATGATCAGAAACTTTTCATTCACTACTTGAACATGATGCATTGGATTGCTTGTTGGGACACCATCACACCAATACAGTTAACACGCAGGACGTTGGCCAAAATGATTCTTAATGTCCCTAGACTTTCAGACAATCCCATTAGGTCAAAATAAAGGGTCTGAGTATAAGCTTTATGTACAGGCTACTTCGCGATTAACAATCCCAATACAATCTCACATATGACAAGAATGTTGATGCTAATGTATGAGCCCCGTGAGGGAGCGGGTGGTCCACGGCGCTGCAGAATACTCCCTTGGCTTCCTCGGTCGATCGTAAAAGGCGAGAAAAGAGGTTGCTTTCTGTTGCCCTGCTGTTCACAGAGCTAAAGGGTAGCGGGAAGCAGATTTGTTTGTGATGTTCTGTATGTTTGTCCGTCGTCATATAAGTGAAATACCCTTGAGTACGACGTTAAACCAATCAAACAAACAAACTACCAGTACAGATATGTTTGATCGGATCATAATTACTGTCGCTGGCCTGAACACACGTGGTGATTTTTCCACGGTGTGTCCCCGCATTAGGCCTGTAACCCAAAGGTCCCGAGTTGAAATCCCAGTGGGGGCATGCAAATTGTTTCCTCTTTATTTTTAAAAATATCTACAGAAATCCTTTAATCTGTATTCACCAACAAAAGACGATGTTTTTACCCAGGTAGCCAGAAAAAGAGTTTAAAAGTTAAACCATCATGTATAGTGATATAACCTTAAGAATGGCGTTAAACCCCAATCAACCAAACATGCCGTTTGGCTCGGTCCTATCTTAGACATTGGCTTCAACTGCCTAGGCTATCTCTAAAGCAACTTTGTCAGGAAAGAACCAGAGGTCTGAAGTTAATAATAATTGGATTGATAAATCCTGTTTTGGGACTCCTCGAGAAACAAGCATGCTTTTATCAGTGGCTATAAATAAAGGACTTTTATAGCCGATGATAAGTGAAAATAAAACAAATTCATAAAAGCAAAAACAAAGAACTGATGGTAAAATGTTTTGTTGTTTATTAACGGAAATAATTATATAAAATAAAACCTATTTACAAAAGGAATACATTTATCTTGATCCCCATCCTCCAGTCATGGTTAAAAATGTATAAGTAACACTATTTACAGAAGGAATAAATTTATCTTGATCCCCATCCTCCAGTCATGGTTAAAAACGTATAAGTAACAGATATACAATAGGATATAAAAATAGCTTTATTAACAATATAGTCTTACGATGATATGCTGCATATTATGTATCACAACATTTGTTTACTCAATAAATGGTATCGATGAAAGAAAGGCATTTAAACTAGGGTGAATGGGTCATCATCTCACTTGAATGATGACTTGGGTAACAATGAGTGTTGCCCTTTATCTCAAACAGCACCATAAGAGAAAGTTTCTGGCGGATCTCAGTCTCCAGTTGTTATAGCTAAAAAACAGAAATATCGTGAGAGAAGAAAAGAACAGTTGGCAAGGAACAGAAAATAACACAACAAATGTGTAGCATACCGGTAAAGGGCAAACAATAAACAGATTTGTAAAAAAAAAATCATATACAAAAATTAACAATCTATAAAATCTGTACAATTTTTTTTTTTTTTCTTATTATAAAATGTTATTGATAAAAAGCAATGATTGATATGACTTAATAAGCTGCTATAGTTTATTACATACTTTGACTGGTGTTAAATGTCAAACGTATGTTTTTTCATTTGTAGAATGGTCATAATACTGCCTAAAGTAAACGAGACATCAACCCTTATAAATCCAACCAATGGGAGTCTAGTAATGTCAAAAAGGGGGAGTGGCAAGCCGACCCCTGGCGTAAAAGCAGGCAAGATTTATGGCCTTTTTAATAAAGTCATAATAGATTAAAAAATCAATTGATTTGATTGGATGGTAACTGACCCAATTAAAAGAAGAGCTTTGGTCTGTTGGAACCAAGGACTTGGGCAGAGTTTTAAGAGACTAACATGCAAGAAATAGGGTAACTGTATCCGTCCAGTAAGATATAAGTGAATTTTTAATTCTGGGTTAAAGTTAAACCTAACCCTTATACTAACTCTACATGACAACACAAAACCCAATCCTAAACACAGAAATTCATGTCATATCTTTAATGACGGACTGACCAAAAATTGGACGTCCAGTAAGGCCAAAAAAAAATGTTTTCTTTCCTCTAACAGCTTAAAAAAAATTAGGCTAGGCAGGCAGGATTTTTTCATTTTATTTTGTCATTTTTTTTATTTTTTTTTTTAGACGTTGTACAGAACAGCAGATTTTAAATAAAACTGATAAAAATGCTTGCATTACCAAAAAACATTACAAAAAAACGATTTTGCTATCAAAACATACCATTTTATGAAGGTTTTATTTCATTTTTTTTTTTTCAAAATCCAATAAAAACTTTACACTCGATGCTATTTCATATAGCTATTTCGTATGGTCAGTCGGGTTAGACGAAACAAGACTTTTTTTTTCTTCACGCCTTACTATAAAAATGAAGCAAAATTACCATTTTGGACACGTACATACTTTTGATTTCTGCCTAAGCCCCTAGTCGGAACTCCTTGATATCCAGTTAACAGGGTTACGTTCACCCAGCTGCCAATGTACTCAAGGGTATTTCACTTATATGACGACAGAGTTTCCCATTCACACTGCCTTATTACGGTGGAAAACTGGGAGGAAAAACCACCTCCGGGATTGCCGGAGCCACAACAGGGGACTTACTTATATACCTAATGGTCAACCAGCGGAATCCTGGAGCAACAGAAGCTCTCTTCAGGCACTAGTCTAGCAAATATAAGTACAAGCAGGTAAAATGTCATCCAAGACCGTAACAACGTGATAGAATGAAAGACAACAGCCATATTAAACTCTGACAAACCATAAGTAATACAAGTTTTAGATTCTAAATATTTCTTGGGTTTTTAAACCATCAGGACCAAAGATGATTTAATAAAAAAATAAATCATAGAAAATCTAGTGAATAGTCCGGATAAAAAAAACCATCCGAACTTTAGATGGTTTAATATAAATCAAAAATGTAGATTTTGTAAAACGTTTCTTTAGAGTTTTTCTTTTTTATTAAACCACCTTGGCTGATGATGGCTTAATATAAATCAAATGTGTACATTTTGTAAAATATTTCTTTGGGTTTTTTTGTGTTTTAATTATTAAACCACCTTGGCTGATGATGGCTATAGTAATATAAATCGAAAGTGTAGATTTTGTAAAACGTTTTTTTGGAGGCTTTTTAATTTTTATTCAGCCACCTTGACTCAAGATATTTTATTAAAACCAGAATTATTTAGAAAGTTAAACCTGTCTTGTTCTCTAAAACACATAAAAATAACCATGTCCTGTTCTTTGTTGATATAACTCTGATCTTCTATACTTAACGTCTCAGCATAAGCCCATTATAAACAAAGCACTCTGATAAAAAAATTATTTGATATGTATCAGATATTAAATTAAGTCTAAGCTTACATATTTAAAACTTACATAGTGACAAAAAAAAAATGGTATAAAAACAAGTCAAAAGTGGACAATCATTATGAGATTCTGTATATGTAAATGGAAAAACCTCGGAACTTAAATCGAAAATTTTAGATATCACAGAATTAAGCACCTTTTATGTAAATATAAAATTTTAAATATTATGTACAATTAGGGAGCACAAATATGAAGGATTAAATTATCCCATTATTTAGTGACGGTGTCATCATTTAATCAAAAATACTTAAATTTACAAGTATACCAATTACACTAACACTCAAAATTAACAACCTGCTGACCTATTTCTAATGTCAGAATGGAAAACAATTAATTAATTATTAACCAGGGGTTGAAAATTAGAGATTTCCCAGGTTGCCCTAAAGCCCAATCTACAATTTGTTTGGTTGCCTGTCCTATCTCTTCCATGTTAACTACCAGAAAAATTGACTTGACCCACTTAAAAATCTGGTTGCCCCGGGCTCCAGGAACGTCTAATTTTCAAGCCCTGTTAACAAATTTGCAATCAATTAAAACTATATTCACAATATATAAACATGAAACCAAAAATATTCATAATTATTTAAAATGAATACTTTCATTCATTAACAATGAGGTTCCAATGAAATAATTAAGTTATTTATAGCATATAGTCATACATATTTACAATCAGCTTGTATAAACCATACACATAATTGATTAATTCATTAATAATGTATAGTTTAGAAACTTTTATGCATATTGAAGTGTGGATGACAAATACTGTACCAGATTGATCTACAATTCAACCTAAAATACAATTCTTCCTCGTCAATGTCAGTATAAAATAACAGGAGAGGGCGTGAGACCTCATAGACGGCGGGTACATAGGGTCAGATGAGCCCTCGGGGTCACAACCATAAAGGGTATATAATCATGAAAAAAAACTATCCAATACAGTTACCGTAATGTAATATACGCTTCCCAGTAACAACCTTTAATATTACAAAATTGTCCTTTGTGTAACAAGGCATGAAATATGTAACATATTTCCCAGCATTTGTAAGTTAAAAAATACAACATTGCTCTGTACATTATAATTATGACAAAACATTAATAAAATAACACCGTTTCACATCTTTTCATTCAAATTGTTTTGAGAAACAACTGCTCTTCGTGCAACAAGACGTGAAATATTTTCAATCCATTTGGTTAATTTTTACACTGCTTTCTGTACTCCAAGTCATGCGTTTTTTGGATGTAATTTTTCCAATATTTTTTCAAACATCATAGTGTCGAAAAACAACATAGATACACCTGCATTTGGACGGTGGGCACATATTCGGTGTAAAGCCACATTTCAAAGTCACACCTAAAATCACATCCTGGAGAACTGACAAAAACTGAGGATTGACCTGCTCTTGCTCCAGGTATAATAACAAAAACACAGCTGAAAATTTTTATCTCATCAGGCCTTTTCCAGAGTAACTTAAATTGCGGTCATGAAAAGCAAAAAGTCTGCAACAAAAATGTTAAGGCCACATTTTCTATTTCTTATTTTCGTAATTCTTTCCACACAGGAACACAGATCTCATGAAGTCTCAGCAGCGAGATTCAATTCATCACTTACTTCTGGACAATCTAAACAATTGGATTACAAAACTGTATGAATGTTTCGCCTGTTTTTCATGTCATGTGGACACAATCTTCAAGATATCAGAAAGATTTGATTCATCGAATCACAATACTGTTAACGAACATTTATATTGTTTTTCGCTTTAACATCATGAACACAAACTTGAAGACGTATATTATAGCCATCAGGGTAGTTCAGCTGAATGTAGTGTAAGAAAAAATAAACTCCCAATAGCCATTTGAACACAAACTTGAAGACGTCTATTGTAGACTACAGCACAGTTCAGCTCAACTTTTGATTTTCTCTACTTTTTAACAAAATGAGCACCAACTTGAAGACGTGCATTTAAGACAGCAGGGCAGTTCAGCTGAAATAGTTTTTTTTAAATCTGTTTTTACACTTGGACACAATCTCGAAGACATGTATTTTAGACAACAGGGCAGTTCACTTCATCACTCCCATCGGGACAATCAATAAATTGATCACAGAATAAGACAACATTAAGACAGAGTCCATTTGTACAGGCTTTCTGACCAGAAGGACATCTATTGGGATCTGGAAAGAAATAAAACAACACTTATAATTCATTCAAAATTAGGCAAATTAAATCCAAAAAAATCAGAAATGTTCGTACGAAGATTCTAAAAAGGGATTCCTGTTGCCGACAGAGATATTAAATTTAATCCACATTAGATGACGTCACGCCATGTTGTAGGTCTATCTTTAACCAGGCATAGTAGTGTAACAGAGGAGTGTCAAAAATAAATTTACAAGATATGCCTTAGGCAATTGCGGGGATGGTTTTTGAAAGGTTCCCTCCTGGTTTTCCACCGTAATAGGGCAAGGAACCGTGTGAAGTGGATAATCCATCGTCATATAAGTGAAATACCCTTGAGTACAACATTAAACTTCAATCAAACAAACAAACAAATCAATTTCATGATTGATTGTTTGGATGGGCTTCAACGAATGGAACCAACTAAACATAAATTCCTAGATAGACATTGAAGTTGTTTCCCTTTCTCTACAGTCATACTTTTTTTTTCTTCAGTTGTTAGAATAATGAAGAGCATAAAACTCCAGTTTACCTGATGTTGGCGAGACTTGAGTTGTTGTTGTAATATCTGCGAAACATAAAATAAAACGACAATTAAATTATTAGAACTTTTAACACATCTGACACTGCAAGTTTTGATCTTCACTTTTTTCTGGACAGGCCAACTAAGCTAAAATAGTGCCTTTCAATGCCAATTATCGTCAATGTTTCATATCAGAAGGGTTCACTGGTACAAATGAAGTTCAACAGACATTGATATCAGTCTCTCAGCATTCCTATACTTTTCCTTTGTATGATCTCAACTGATTCCACAGGATTTCCACTCAAAACAATTATCTATGAACAGTGGAGATGATATTGGTAAAAAAAAATTTAAAACGATACAATCGCAATAGCCACTCATACTAGCTCTTTGAACTGTGTATCAGCCCCTCATTCTTTCTGCTAGCTTGGGTTACTTCCCAGCAAGCCAAACAACGTTGCAACATAGTTTTGATTTCATTTGTCACATTGCAACAGAATTTTATGGACAACCAATTATGTTGCCTAAACCTTAGAATACAAGCACACGGGAACAAAACAGAAAAGTAATAGCTATGTTGTTATATACCAAGACACAACTAAGTCACAATGAGTCGATTTGTGTTGTAACAATGTTAAACTACAACTTGATCCTTTGAGTGGTACAAGTAGTAGTTTGACCAGCATACCAGGGGCAGTAGTTTGACCAGCATACCAGGAGGCAGTAGTTTGACCAGCATACCAGGGTCAGTGGTTTGACCAGCTTTATATCAGGAGGCAGTAGTTAGACCAGCATACCAGGGTCAGTGGTTTGACCAGCTTTATATCAGGAGGCAGTAGTTTGACCAGCATACCAGGGTCAGTGGTTTGACCAGCTTTATATCAGGGGGCAGTAGTTTGACCAGCATACCAGGGTTAGTGGTTTGACCAGCTTACTATGGGTAGTGGTTTGACCAGCATACCAGGGTCAGTGGTTTGACCAGCTTACCAGGGGCAGTGGTTTGACCAGCTTACCAGGGGCAGTGGTTTGACCAGCATACCAGGGTCAGTGGTTTGACCAGCTTACCAGGGGCAGTGGTTTGACCAGCTTACTAGGAGCAGTAGTTTGACCAGCTTACCAGGGGCAGTAGTTTGTAGCCGTGACATAAATAGAAAGGTACACATACCTGGACAGGCTTGGGTAGTCAAGGAGATGTCATCAACAGCAACATCCCCAAAGTAACCGTTGCCACGTGTCACCATGAAGATCAGGCTTATATTGTTCCCTGATGGCAATGGTAAACAGGCAAAATTCCATTGGTTGCCCATGTCCCCAGACTTTTCCCAAATCCGTTTCCCTGCCGATCCTTGTGTTGAACTCAGCAGCGAAAGTTCACCAATATCTCTTCCTCGCATATGGTAGTAAAATTGTATATTGTCCTGAATGGAAACATCAAACTGCGGTGAAATCAGCTCAGTTATGTCCCCTTGTTTTCCACAATTTGCCTCAGTGTAAACATAATGTCCTAAATGGATATAAATAATAAAATCAAATAAGAAACAAAACATTTTTTTCAAAAAAATAGTTCTGCTTTTAGCAAACTCAAGCTGATCTAAACTCAAAACATTCAATAAAATATATATGGAGAGAAAAAAAGACTTAAAACCGAACAAATGATTTAGAAAATAAGTGCTAGAGAAAAAAATATATGGAATTGATTTGATCAACCAAACAAGAAATCATTCTAATTGTGTATGAAACTTTGCACTGAGAAAGCATTTCGTATATAAGGGGTTGTTTATTTCAACAAAAAATGCATGTTTTTACTGCCGTAAAACAGAAAACTGGCACTTAATTAACCAACCTGATGTTCAATACACTCACAAAGGACAAGTTTTGTAAGGTTGTTTATTTCAACAAAAAATGCATGTTTTTACTGCCGTAAAACAGAAAACTGGCACTTCCTTAACACGTTCTGATCCTCAGTACTTTCCAAAATACAATCAATGCGTTTTTATCGAATGTACTTAGGTAGTGAATGTATCAGTTGGATTGATTCCTGTAATGTATAAATATTTAGCAAGAAAAACATTAAATACTGCAATTTTAACATATCACGGTCATAGACTGGTCTTTATAAGGATCACATGGGTTGATTATAAAACCTTAGTGTTGATCACCACTGCCTGGTGGAATGGACCTTTGCATTTCTTTCCAATGTACTATCAGTCCTAGTACAACAGCTTACACATAGTATATGGTCGGCCTACTGTATTGATTTATTTGTTTGGTGTTTATCGTCGTTCTCAAAGGTATTTCACTTATATAACGATGGATGGTCTACTTTACATTGTACACAGCTTTATTACGATGGAAAACCCAGAGGAAACCTCTTAACCCCAAAACCCCTCCACGATTGCCGGAGCCACACCATGAGACCTGATGGTCTACAGGTGGACTTGATCTGGTGAATGGTAAAGGAGGCGCACTCGCTATCATTAAGCCATGACCCGATAACCAGGTAGTGTATTGAAATATATCAAATAAACGTTTAGCTCACACAGTTAAAAACAGCCTATAACAGAGCGTTCTACTCTTAACATAAACCGAACATATGTTGCTACATGTTGCCCTTTAGCTCTGACAGCACCAGGCCAGCGAGAAGCTACCACCTTTCAAGTTACCTGCATAGTTTCCAAAGGTGTGATCAAACAAAGGCCCTGTATTTCTGGTTTGTGTAGAAAGACTGTTTTGAAACCAGGTGAAAGAAGATGAGCGTGTGATGGTATAGCCACACATAAAGGCATCCTCAAAGTCACATGACACGGACCGTAAATTGTCTGAAATCAAAGTATAAACGTGTATGTGAGAGAAATATAAAATAAAACTCAACGCAAAATTCTGTAACTGATTATCTGTTATAAAAATGTGTGTAGCCCTTCTATCCTTAAGGTCTCGCTGGCGCCTTGGGCTAAAAATCAACCGATTCTTTTTATATTGCTTGGATCAAAAATTAGGAATTCAAACTATATATTGGTGAAAAAATAATTCGAAATTCTAATTAGAAACCGTTAAATTGGAACTTATAATTTAGTTCCCCCATAGTCCTATATTAAAGCTGAAAAACTTAAATTGCCTATTTCTGGTAATTCAGTTATACGCAGACTCTATATTTTCCAAGGGGTATTTCTAGAAAACTATACATGTTAGAAACTTCAAATTTATAACATTGTAAAGAGCACAATGCCATCTAGTTAACAGTGCCTTGTTCTGTAGAAGTAGGCCACAACAACCAGTGTCTTAGGTAGGACACATCAACCAGTGTCTTAGGTAGGACGACGCAACAACCAGTGTCTTATGTATGATGCAACAACCAGTGTCTTAGGTAGGGCAAAACAAGCAGTGTCTTAGGTAGGGCAAAACAAGCAGTGTCTTAGGTATGACGCAACAACCAGTGTCTTAGGTAGGATGCAACAACCAGTGTCTTAGGTATGACGCAACAATCAGTGTCTTAGGTAGGATGCAACAACCAGTGTCTTAGGTAGGACGCAACAACCAGTGTCTTAGGTAGGGCAAAACAAGCAGTGTCTTAGGTAGGACACAACAACCAGTGTCGTAGGTAGGACACAACAACTAGTATCTTAGGTAGGACACAACAACTAGTGTCTTAAGTAGGACAAAACAACCAGTGCCTTGGGTATGATGCAACAACCAGTGTCTTAGGTAGGGCAAAACAACCAGTGGCTTGATGTGACTCAAATGACGGGTTGATGCGACTCAAATGACAGGTTAATGCAACTCAAATGACGGGTTAATGCGACTCAAATGACGGGTTAATGCTACTCAAATGATGGGTTGATGTGACTCGAATGACGGGTTAATGCGACTCAAATGATGGGTTGATGTGACTCAAATGGCTGGTTAATGCGACTCAAATGACTTAATGCGACTCAAATGACAGTTAATGCGACTCAAATGATGGGTTGATGCGACTCAAATGACGGGTTGATGCGACTCAAATGACGGGTTAATGCAACTCAAATGACCGGTTGATCCAACTCAAATGACGTGTTGACAGGTCTCAAATGACGGGTTGATGCGACTCAAATGACTGTTAATGCGACTCAAATGACGTGTCGACAGGTCTCAAATGACGGGTTAATGCAACTCAAATGACGGGTTGATGTGACTCAAATGACGGGTTGATGCGACTCAAATGACTGGTTAATGCGACTCAAATGACGGGTTGATGTGACTCAAATGATGGGTTAATGTGACTCAATTGATGGGTTAATGCAACTCAAATGATGGGTTGATGCAACTCAAATGACGTATTGACATGTCTCAAATGACGGGTTGATGCGACTCAAATGACGGGTTGATGTGACTCAAATGACGGGTTGAGGGGTCTCAAATGAGGGGTTGATGCGACTCAAATGACTGTTAATGCGACTCAAATGACGGGTTGATGGGACTCAAATGATGGGTTAATGCGACTCAAATGACGGGTTGATGAGACTCAAATGACGGGTTGATGTGACTCAAATGACGGGTTAATGTGACTCAAATGACGGGTTAATGCGACTCGAATGATGGGTTAATGCGACTCAAATGACGGGTTGATGTGACTCAAATGACGGGTTGATGTGACTCAAATGACGTGTTGACAGGTCTCAAATGACGTGTTGACAGGTCTCAAATGACGGGTTAATGCGACTCAAATGACGGGTTAATGCGACTCAAATAATGGGTTGATGCGGCTCAAATGACTGGTTGATGCGGCTCAAAAGAGGTGTTGACAGGTCTCAAATGACGGGTCAATGCGACTCAAATGACTGTTGATGCGACTCAAATGATGGGTTAATGCAACTCAAATGACGGGTTGATGCGACTCAAATGACGTGTTGACAGGTCTCAAATGACGGGTTAATGCAACTCAAATGATGGGTTAATGTGACTCAAATGACGGGTTAATGCGACTCCAATGACAAGTTAATGCGACTCAAATGACGGGTTAATGCGACTCGAATGACTGGTTAATGTGACTCAAATGACGGGTTAATGGGACTCAAATGCAGGTTAATGTGACTTAAATGACGGGTTAATGCGACTCAAATGACGGGTTGATGCGGCTCAAATGACGGGTTGATGTGGCTCAAATGACTGTTGATGCGAATCAAATGACGGGTTGATGTGAATCAAATGATCGGTTAATGCACGACTCAAATGACGGGTTAATGCTGTCATTAAGCTAAGACTAAAGATCAGTTACGAACTCAATTCCGCTTTCAACTATTTCACGGAGTTTGAATTATGAGATGAATAATGAGAGGATAGAAACTGAAGATCAGGGTTGGGTTGTTCAAAAGTTAAGTCAAGCTTAAATTCACAAAGAAATTCAGTTGTGACGTGACGTCGTACAACAATGGTTTAAAGTTCATACACTTTTGAATAACCGGGTCCTGTGGCATGTGGTCAAATTCGACTGCCCAGAATTACTAGCCATAAGTAGAATATTGATTCTCAATTTGCTTTCAACGGAGTTTGAATTATGATATGACCTCAACATATTAACTGAAGATCTATGGCATGTAGTCAAATTCGACCACACAGATATTCTAGCCCCTAGTAAAATATTACTTTTTCAATATACTTACCACAAGAAGCCAACTCATCCGTACCATCGGGGCAATCACGCACGCCATTACAGACTAATCCAGATGATATGCAAATGCCGTTATCACACTTAAATTCAGACTCCAAACAACCTGTGTAAATGAATTGCAACAAATTTTGTGAAAGAGTGACACATATTTTGCACGGCACGGTTCTGTAAAGCTGCCTAGAATTTAGCAAGGAGATGAGGGTGATTGTCCATTTCTCACCAATCCTCGCATTAATGTGATGGGGAACCAAGAGGAAACCATGTGAGTGCCAGAGCCACATCGTGTGACTCACATACATGCATATACCTGGGACCTGGGGTCACTTTCACAAAAAGACGTACGTCAATGAAATATCGTACGATAATTTTATGCTATATTTTAACATGACATAATTAAATCGTACGCTATACATATGTTGTACGACGTTCTGTGAAAGTGGCCCCTTTGCTCAAAGCTCAGTTAAGTTAACAGTCAGTTACAGGAGGTTGCATAACAACGAATCTCTATTATGATGTGATGTTCATTTCTTTGTTACGCAACGTCATCTAACTGGCTGTTTGGCTATCAGAGCTTCGAACAACCGGACCCTAATGGTCAACATGCAAACATCAAAGTAAGATTACATGTAGAAAACCATGTTTGTTTGTTGGTTTAATTGGTTTTTAACGTCATACTCAAGGGTATTTCACTTATATGACAATGGATTGTCCACTTCACATTGTACACAGCCCTATTACGGTGGAAAATTGAGAGGAAAACTTGTAAAAACCAACCCCGCGATTGCCAGAGCCACAACATGTGACTTGCTCATATATACCTGATGGTCGACAGGTGGACTCGAACCCGTGAACAGTAAATCAAAGCAGGTTCAGTTTAGGAAGCGAACTCGCTACCACTGAGCCACGGCCGTGGGCCCTACATGTTGTAAGCAGACATGCTAACCACTGATCCATGGCTGCAGGCCCCGGGGTCAAGGGTAACCCTGTGAAAAGATTTTTAACAGTTGAAACTTACTGCAGTTAGATTCATCAGAGAGATCTACACAATCGATTCTCCTGTCACACTTTTGAGATGCTTGTATGCAGAAATTATCCTGGGAACATTTCTCATACCCTGCTGGACAACCTGCAGCACAACAAGAAAAATTTAAATTATTTGATGACACTGTCTATGAGAATGGTGCAGGAACAAAAAAGGCAATAGTCAGAGGAAATGAGGGGTGAATTTCATGCTTGGCAGGAAAATAGGAAGATGCTCAGGGGAGAGGAAAATTCTGAGAGAAAACGAGGTGTGTATGATGCAAAACAGAAAAATGCTCAGGGGAGTGAAAAATTCTGAGAAAAAATGCTCAAGGGAGAGGACAATTCACAGAGAAAACGAGGTGTGTATGACACATGAAAACAAGAAAATGCTCAGGGGAGAGGACAATTCACAGAGAAAACGAGGTGTGTATGATGCATGAAAACAAGAAAATGCTCAGGGGAGAGGACAATTCACAGAGAAAACGAGATGTGTATGACACATGAAAACAAGAAAATGCTCAGAAGAGAGGACAATTCCATAAAATATGAGGTTCGTATGATGCATAAAAGCAAGAAAATGCTCAGTGAAGAGCACAATTCACAGAGAAAACTAAATGTGTATGACGCATGAAAACAAGATAATGCTCAGGAGAGAGGACAATCCCATAAAAAACGAGGTGTGTATGATGCAAAACAGGAAATTGCTCAGGGGAGAGGACAATTCACAGAGAAAACAAGATTTGTATGATGCATGAAAACAATAAAATGCTCAGGAGAGAGGATAATTCCATAAAATATGAGGTATGTATGATGCAAAACAGGACATATGCCAAGGAGAGAGGACAATTCACAGAGAAAACGAGGTGTGTATGATGCATGGAAACAAGAAAATGCTCAGGAGAGAGGATAATTCCATAAAATATGAGGTATGTATGATGCAAAACAGGACATATGCCCAGGAGAGAGGACAATTCACAGAGAAAACGAGGTGTGTATGATGCATGGAAACAAGAAAATAATCAGGAGAGAGGACAATTCCATAGAAAATGAGGTGTGTATGATGCATGAAAACAGACAAATGCTCAGGCGAAAGGACAATTCACAGAGAAAACGAGGTGTGTATGATGCAAAAAATCGCAGAAAAACGAGGTGTGTTGCATGATTGATGCATGAAAACAGGAAATTGCTCAGGGGCGAGGACAAGGTGTGCATGATGCATGAAAAGAGGAAAATGCTTTATAGGGCTCAGATGAAACGAGGTGTGACTGGTGCTGGAAAACAAAAAGTGATTAGAGAAACGAGATGTAAATGTTGTGAGCGATGCAGAGGAAAATATGCCATTCTTAAATAAAACAGGGTGTGTACATTGCATCCATGACAGCAAAACAAGCAATTCTCAAAAGAAAACAAAGTGGATCATGCAATTAAAGAGACAATTCTTAGAGAAAGCAAGATTATGAATAATGTATGAAAGAGCCAAGTATTGCTCAGAGGAAAAGTTTTTGAAGGAAACAAGTAAAGGGGCAATGACCAGCAGAGCAATAAGACAACAGGAAGCCCCTAAAGTGTTCTAACATGTGAGTACCAGGAAGTTATTGAAATTGACAGGTAGTTATTGATTTTGACAGGTAGTTATTGATATTGACAGGAAGTTATTGATATTGACAGGTAGTTATTGGTGGTAGTTATTGATTTTGACAGGTGGCAGGTAGTTATTGATTTTGACAGGTAGTTATTGATATTGACAGGAATTTATTGATATTGACAGGTAGTTATTGATAGTAGTAATTGATTTTGACAAGTATTTATTGATGGTTGTTATTGATTTTGACAGGTAGTTATTGATTTTGACAGGTAGTTATTGATTTTGACAGGTAGTTATTGATGGTAGTTATTGATTTTGACAGGAAGTTATTGATATTGACAGGTAGTTTTTTATGGTAGTTATTGATTTTAACAGGAAGTTATTGATTTTGACAGGTAGTTATTGATTTTGGCAGGTATTTATTGATGCTAGTTATTGATTCTGACTTACTGAAGGTTGGACAGTTGCCTGCAGTGATCAGAATATCGTCAACCGCAGCAAATGCTGTATTTTGTTCCTGGCAGGGGGCACTGAATGTGTACGTCAAGCTCATGTACGGAGCAGGTGGCATTGGAATTACGGCCTGATTCCATCTTGCGTTTCTCTGTCCAGAAAGGCTGAGCAGGAGTTGTCGGCTTTCTGGCTGCCCTGGCAAAGTCCACGAGCCTTCTACCTGCAATAAATAATGGTTTCATTCATTTAAAAAGTGAAAACGATGGTTTATCTTTTATTTAAACATTGGACTATTTTTGTTGGAAGTGAGCTTTGACCAATCCCCTTTTACTGGTTGGCTGTTATTTATGCAATGTAAACTGCGACAGTATTCTGACAATAAATTGTGGGTTACGATTCCTGTATGAAAATATATATCTTTACTATTAGGTTGACTAGAATCAATGGGAAGCCTTAAGATGGACTGACTTATTAGCAGTAGCTTTAACTCTGCTGTACACGAGTGATTCTCCATCATCAACTAATTGGTATAGATTTTCCATCGGTTTTACTAGTTTTGCCGCACACAGACGGATTCTGAGTCAGCAATTTTTTTAAAATCAACTGCCGTGAAAGTTATCCTGCAGCAAGGTATCAGAGACAATAAAGCATCAGTTTTTTTTTTTGTTTTTTTTTTTTTCAGCGCTTTAATTGAAGACTGCAAAGATATTCAAAATTCGATTTCAATCATTATAAGAAACAGGCGACTAAGCAAGCTTATTGAGAAAACAAAAATGTTAAATCATGTGAGTGTATCGTGGTTCAGCACCTGACTGGATGTACATGTTGCATGTCTGCTCCAAATACAAATACAACACAGGGTTTTCCAGTTATGACGATACAACAACAGAGTGACGCCCCTTTGCGAAATGACGTTACCACTTTATCGCACAACAGGGCAGCCTGTGTAAACTTGAACATTGCAGATTGTTCATTTTCAGGAAAATATAGCTTTAAAATTGTAACTTTTGGGGAAAGGAAATTCATTAGTTTTATGAATGCAATATTCCCTATAGCATCCATGTTAAAAATCGTGGATTAGCCCTCCCTTTCCGTGAACAGAGGACGTTATTTAGCAAAGGGACCTCACTCTGTTGTCGTAACGTCATAACTGGAAACTCCTGTATTAGTTGCGGACAGTAGGCCAAGAATGACAAGATACCAAAGAACATTGATCCCCAAGGACTAGTCATGGACAGTGTCAAGTTATACCACAAGCTTGTCAGATTTTAAGCCAAAAGGGCGGAAAATCGTTTTTGTGTGGTGGGCTAAGATGGGCTGATCTGTCATGTAAGATATGTGTGGATTTTTAGTTCTGGGTTAGCGTTAATACTAACCCTAACCCAGTACAGAGTGTGAACGAAAGGGCACAAGTTAATCACTATGCCTCGACTGCTGGCGCTTTGTATGGGTGTTTTCAGTTCAACCTGATTACGGGGGAAAGAACATAACACTCTCCCCATAATTCCATACGAAACTCGATATTCGCCTGACTGTAGGCTATGTATTGCGATACTTTACATTTTTTATTCAGGTTTTGGAAGTGATAAATATCCGCAAATTAAAACTGATTGGTTTGTTTGGTCCCGCCATGTGGCCCTATATAAGGCCGTGTAAACCAAGGCTTTTCAATGCGTTACCATGTCTTTTGGCAGGAAATATATGGGAGGGTATTGAATATAGATTTAGTTAACAGTTATTAGAATCTCAATGAAACTTTTAAGAGGAACATTTTGTTTTTACTAGTGCTATTTGAAAACCAGCCAAATTGGACACCTCAGTCTGAAACCAATCTGAATCGAAGACAGTATAGATCATCGGTCTGCCAGTAAACCCAAAGGTACTTAACAAAGTAATGTTTGAAGAACAAATGCAGAATACCAAAGTGCTTTCTTAAATTCGCCTCAACTCGGATATCTTTTATGTCTGCCATAATTACCAACATGAAATAAAGATAAAGATACATGATCAAATCAGAACTACTGAAGGAACACTTGTACAGGAGAAATGAGGTGGGCAGATGACCCCTTAAAGCTTCGGCCTGTATACTCAAAGAATCCTTCTCATCCTGCAGGTCTCTTTGAGATGCTAGGATGAGAGGGGGATTATGCGTTAATGCAATATAGCACTCTATAATATAGTAAACGTCAGCAAAGATATTGTGATAAACTGATGCATCGGTGAGATACACTGATGCATCGGTGTATCAATATGTTCCTGATTATAATCCAAATAATATTTGCTTCGGCTAATTATTTATACACTGATCTGAGAAAATCCTTTAGAGAATGGCGTTCAACAAAAAAAAATTTAACGTCTCCACTGTCCAATGAAAAGGAGGATATCAAGAGTTCATGGTTAAGATAGGGGTTTGTTTCACAAAGGGATGTTGGCATATGTCATATGTATATACCTTTACCATGACAACTAACTGTGTTTAGGATTGGTCACCATGGTATCCAAATTGAATGTTGAATGCAAAACACTCTATGTGAAACTACGCCCAGGTACAAATATAGTTTGCTTTGTTTGCTCATTCTTAATACCAGACATACATGTAAATTCCATTTCAGACATTGCCCGATTTAACCTTTTTTTGATAGCTGCATGATGATTTAAAAAAAATAAAAAATTAGGTGGAAAAATGAAGCTCTGCATGGTATCAATCCATTAGGTTGGAGTAGTACAAACCTTTAGTTCAGCTTTTTTCGAGAAGACTTGATAGGCGAACTGAAGGCAGTAGGGGGGCTGTGGTAACAGTAATAAAGTGCCAAACACTGAGGAATCGCCAGCAGGGGAGAACAAAAACTGACCTGAAATGCAACAAAAATGTCCAGCAATGATTAGTTTCAAATGATCTTTTCTTTTACTTATTCATTACTGTAGAGATTTCATGTTCTTTTAGTAAAGAAAGTTTTTGATGAAATGACTGTAAATGTTGATTTTTCTCTGGTCAAGCTTAAGCGGGCTATTCATTCTTGTAAAGACTCGTCTCCTGGTTCAGACAGGGTTTATTATTCCATGGTAAAACATTTGCCTGAGCAATATCTAAATATACTACTCGTTTTTATAATATGATATGGACAACTATGCGATTACCTTCATATTGGAAGAAAGCAATTGTTATCCAAGTTCTTAAGCCAGGTAAAGATGCATCTGTACCTTCATTGTATAGACCCATAGCCCTTACCTCTTGTCTTTGTAAAATTATGGAGAAAATGGTAAATTCTAGATTATTATGGTATTAGACAAAAATAACATTCTGGCACTGTCACAAAGTAGTTTCCGAAGTAAGCGTAGTACCACTGACCATCTGGTTACCCTGAAAACAACTCTAAGACGCTCCTTGTCAAATAAAGAATATGTTTTAGCTGTGTTTCTAGATTTGGAAAAAGATTATGATGATGGTTTGGAGGGTTGGGGTTTTAATGAAATTACACGCTATTGGGATCAATGGTCACATGTTAGGATGGGTTAGAGATTTTTTTATCAGAAGATCAATTCAAGTTCGCATTGGTCACAACATCAACATATCATGTGTCACCGATGTTGAAAACAGTACGGCTCAAGGAAGTGTCATTTCACCGACTCTTTTCAATATAGCAATCAATGATTTACCATCTGTACTTAATCCTAATTTTATACTGCTCTCTATTTGCAGATGATTAAGCTATGTGGTTTAACTGCAGAAATTTAAATGTTGCTAAGCGTTATATACAAGAAGCACTCCATGACATAGTGCAGTGGAGTAAGCAATGGGGATTGAAATACAGAACATCACAAACAAATCTGCTTCCTGTTACCCTTTAGCTCTGCGAATACCAGGGCAACATAAAGCAACCTCTTTCTCGCCTCTTACGTTGACTGAGGAAACCGAGGGAGTATTCTGCAGGGCCATGGCCCACCCGCTCCCTCATGGGGTCCTAAAGCTTTGAGAGCACCAGGGAAACCCCCTTCCAAATCACCCGCCTTTAAGATGGAACTCTGGTCAAGCAACCAAAGAACAAAAGTGATTTTCGTCAGCTGATTTACCGAAAACTGAGATATTAACAGATTTCACTTCCTTGACTATCCTTTTGTCAAAAAATGTGACGTCATTTGAAATAAAACTAAAAATAAAAACTTATTTGTTTTAGCCCATGTCACCTTTGTGAGTCGTTGTTTCCATACAAAACGCCATAGGTTAAATTTGATGACAGATTTTTTTTTTCTGGCATGCCTGAAAACCTTAGTGTAGCAAATTTCAAGTTCCTATCTTCAGAGCTAAAAAAAAATTTAGTTGTCAACCAGAGTTCTCCCTTAAATCAGATAATGACTGATAATAGCACCTAGTACAAACCTTCGGCTGTGGAGGAAGTGTGATCCACCAGAACATGGTTATTCGTCATTCCGTTTTGCAGTGTCCACCGTCTGCCTGTCTTTTCATAGAGCCGTGTGATTCCACATTCTAAATTATTCTCGAAAGTACAATTGTAGGGCTTGTGCTCTAAAATGATACATTATTGTACAATCAGAGCTGATAGATTTTTGGTTTTTTTTGTTTGATTGGGGTTTAACATCTTACTCACAGTATTGCACTCATATGATAACGCATTGTCCATTTCACATTTTATCCTCACTAAAATATGGTAAAAAAAACTAGGGGGAAACCATTAACAAAATTGTCAACAATTTTACTCTGTACAGAAAAAAACAAAATAAACTGAAAAAAAAAATGACTTTTTTTTTAACTACATGTAATAAGTATTTACCTGAACAGGTCAATTCGTCGAATGGTTGAGCAGCGCAATCTACAGCTAAATTACAAACAGCACTGTCCTTGATACAGCCAGCTTGCCCACAGTTAAATTCTCCATCTAAACAACCTGAAAATAGTACGAGTATTATTTTGAATGTGTGTCAGTGTTTGATTGATTGATTGGGGTTAAACGTCGCACTCAAGGGATTTTACTCACACTGTACACAGCCTTATTACGGTGGAAAACCGAGAAGAAACCTTGTACAAACCACCCCTGCCATTGCCGGAGCCACAACATGTGTTTGTTTGTTTGATTGGTGTAACGTTGTATTTCACTTATATGACACTGCACCTTGCCTCATTACGATGAAAACCGAGCAGAAACCTTGTACAAACCACCCCTGCCATTGCAGGAGCCACAACATGTGTTTGTTTGTTTGATTGGTGTAACGTCGTATTTCACTTAAATGACACTGCCCCTTGCCCATTACGATGGAAAATCGAGCAGAAACCTTGTACAAACAAACCCCACATTTGGCTGAGCCATATTATATGACTGCTCATATACATGATGTATTATCGTTGAAAAGAGTATCCATGTCAAATGTCAAAACTAGTCTCCTATGGAT
Source organism: Mopalia ciliata (assembly GCA_034783835.1). Lineage (NCBI taxonomy): Eukaryota > Metazoa > Mollusca > Polyplacophora > Chitonida > Mopaliidae > Mopalia > Mopalia ciliata. The sequence goes on along the minus strand of JAVFBW010113080.1, from coordinate 4,024 downwards.
GTTGCACCTCAAAGATCTAAATACCAAGGAAATCAGGATTTTTTTAAATGTCAATGTTTGTATTTTTTGCTTAATTGGGGCTTATTCCAAACTCAAGTTTAATGCATGGTTAAGGCTACTGCATGCATATGACGGACTGCCAGTCCAATGGATGAAAGAAATCACTCTCTTAGCTGCTGGAAACAAAAAAAGGGCACAATAGGACAATCTTAGGGAACAATACTAAATAGATTTTTTTGTTGTTGCTGGATTTTAAGTCATACTTCTTTTATGACTAGGTGCCAGACCAAGGGGTACTTTTTGTTTGTTTGTTTCTTTGATTGGCGTTTAATGTCGTACTCAAGGGTATTTCACTTATATGTGGATGGATTGTCCACTTCACACTGCACCTTGCCTAGCCTTATTACGGTGGAAAACCGGAAGAAAACCATGTGACTCGCTCATATACCTGATGGTTGCCATGCGATCCAGTGAATGGTACATAAAAGCAGGCTCAGTTAAGTATGCGCACACGCTACCTGTAAGCCACGGCAGCAGGCCCAATTCTAAAGAGACATCACAAGCAATTCAGCTTAGGTCAGGTTCGGGTGCTACCTATAGTTGACTGTGGTTGACTTGAATACCATCCAAATGTGTAATGGTTTCATTATTCGGTTGACCAGCGAGTGAACTGGTCCAACAATGCAACAACATACTAACACAACCAAATCAAAATGTTGTCGCAAGGTTGTTTGGCTTTCTGGATATTTGTAAAAGATACTGCCCTTTTCCATTTCACATTTCACCAAACCTTATTACGGTGAAAAACTGGGACGGAAAAACCATCCCCGCGATTGCAGGAGCCAAAACATTTGACTCGCTTATAAACCTGAGGGTCAACAGTCGGACTCGATCCCGTGAAGGGTAATTTGAAAGAGAGTTCAGTTTAGCAAGCGCACACCCAACCACTAAGCCACAGCTGCGGGCCAAGACCAGTTTGAAGTAATGTATAAAACTTTTTATACTTACTCTGAGTGTCACAGGTGCCAGGCAATGCTAACACATCATCTACTGCCACCACCTGACTGATATAGCCTTCAAATATAATCTGAGACGTTCCGACTGGTAGCTCAAATTGTCCCATACGCCAGACCTCCCTGTTGCTGCTGTTTGCGGCACGGAATACCACTTTAGGAAGAATACCACCATCCGAAGCGAAGAAATTCACAGCAACAGTGAAGTCTCCAGAAAGGGTTGTTGATGTAACGTAGTTGTAGAAAAATCTGACGCAATGGGTGACGGATAAAGTCACCTTTGGGCTAGTCAAGGTACCCCTTTTAGACGAAGCCATGTAAATACCTGCAGACAAAAACCAAGAAGCCTTTATAATTATGATATAAAAAAATACATTCATCTTTTCTGAAAAGTTTCCGATTTTATTTGTTTGTTTGTTTGATTGGGTGTTAACATAGTACTCAAGGGTATTTCGCTAATATGACAACGTGCCAGCCCAATGGGTGAAGGAAATCACCCTCGACACCACTGGCAACAAACAAAGACTAGACACTTCACAGGACAAATACAGGATGACAACAAGACGCAATACAGACACCACAAACAGATCAGTTTCCTGTTCCCCATTAGCTCTGAGAGCACCAGGACAACATGAAGCTCCCTCCAACCGCTCGCAATTTTAACTTATTCCTGCTGAACAATGCAATGTATAAAGATCCACCCCCAAAAAACTTCATACAGAATGTTCGTTAAAAGGCTAGATGGTTCCAAACTGTCCGAGCCCTCCACTCTTTCGATGTTACTAGTCATACTCACCAGGAGAGGTCCCTAATGTGTGGTCATGGGAGGGATATGGAGCTTGTCTATCTATCCCAGATGCTGAGAACCAATTGTTGTTCGTGTAACCACAAAGGAACTGGTCATCAAAGGTACAATTTAAACTGGACTCTTAAAGCGATAAAAAGAGATTTATATTTGACAAAATATTATATTTATATTTATAAATATAAAGTCTTAATGTCATTATAATGACTTACTTGATTGATTGATTGATTGATTGATATTGATTGACCGGTTGATTTTGATTGCTTGAGATTGCTTGAGATTGCTTGAGATTGATTGAATGATTGATTGATTGAGATTGATTGCTTGATTGATTGATTGATAGATTGATTGATTGAATTACGCCATGTTTAAGGGTATGTCCCTTATATGATGGCGTGTATTCCAACAATCATCAACGCCAGCACAACCATAAAATGTTGGGTGTTTTAATACTGCTAAGAAGTAAATTTCTTCCAGTGCTAAGAAAAGACAGCATTGCTACTCTTCAAATAATTTGCACTTAGTTAGACATAGGGCCTAATGACTTGAAAGATACACATGGATACATAGAGATTCAATATTTGAGTTTATGTTAAAACCATAATTGTCAAGAATGAATTTGATTTCAGTGTCTGAGGTTTTCTGTCATACATAAGATAAATCTATCTGATCAGCGACAGTGCTAGGTTTATTGAAGCTGAAACTAGGCTTAACCAGTTTTATTATAACCTGATAAGCAAAGTTCATAAATTGAAACCAGAGGGTAAACAGATCAACAACCCTTACCATAGTACCCCCCTTTTTCAATATTGTCTTACCACAAATCCTCGTTTCATCACTGTTATCCCCACAGTCATCCATCCTGTTGCAGATCAATTGGTTTTCATAGAGACAGCGACCATTATCACAGCGAAATTTACATTCTAAAATAAATATATATAAATAAACATATTTAAATAAACAACTAATTTTAAGAAATATAAATACAAACAGATATACCCTTTCCACAGTGGAAATGGGTGAATAAGCCCCTCACATCACCACTGGCGCAAACAAAGACATGACTGGACAATCAAGGGTATTTCACTTATATTACAACAGACTGTCACCTTCACACTGTTCCTTGCCTTATTACGGTTGAAAACCAGAAGGAAACCTCATAAAAACCAGCACTGTGATTGCCCGAGCCACATCCTGTGACTCACTCATATACCTGAGGGTCGACAGACGGACTTAATCCTGTACACGATGTAGGCTTAGAAAGCCCTCTCGCTAACCACTAAGCCACAGCTGCAGGCCACTATAAGTACATGTAGAATGAATGAACAAGATGTCAGCTCTTGGTTGCTCTTTTGCACCATGAGCTCCAGACCAAAAGGGAGCCACCGGCCAGCTCCCTGGGGAGGTTTCCGCTGGGTTTTCCAGTGTATTAAAACAAGGCACTGCTTGTAATGGATAAATTTTCAGTGTTCAAGGGAAACACCCTTGGGTCTGAGGTTCAACCCCAATCCAACAAACAAACACAGAACTATCATCCCGACTAAAAACATGAAATAAACCTATGGTCTAAGACCTTGTTTTTATACCTATAGATGGATCTTTGTTTACCTGAGGTTTAACATGGTACTCAAGGTTATTTCACTTATATGACAATTGATTATCCACTTCTCATAATATCTTATTTAAAGACGCCAGAATATTGAGAGGATTGTTTGTTTGTTTGTGTGATACTCTTATACGACAACGGTTTGACCCCTTCACACTGTACACAGCCTTTTTACGATGGAACCGGGTGAAAACCTCGTAAACACCACCCCCGCAAATGCCAGAGCATCAACATGTGACTCCCTCATATACCTGATGGTCGATAGGCGGACTCGAAACAGGTCGAATATTGAGAGGAAAACTAGCAAAGACTATCCCCAGCAACAGTGGCAGTCCCCTCTTGTGACTGACTCAATACCTGAATTTGACTGAGTGACTTGAACCTGTAGGGTTATATCAAAGGATGGTTTGTTTGTTTAATTGTTGTTTAACGTCGTACTCAAGGGTATTTCACTTATATGAAGACGGACACAAATACAGAACATCACAAACAATTCTGATTCCCGTTACCTTTTAGCTCTGCGAACACCAGGGCAACAGAAAGCAACCTCTTTTCTCGCCTCTTACGATAGACCGAGGAAGCCGAGGGAGTATTCTGCAG
>JAVFBW010113069.1:0-16014 GCA_034783835.1 Mopalia ciliata | reverse complement strand
GTTATATTATTCAGTTTTAACAAACATATCTGTTGTTTTCCGATAATTCGGTAACACTGTTAAAATATATATTTTTTTAAATTGACTTGATTTTCCAACTGTGGAAATCTTCGGGACACGAAATAATGCCCTTACCGTACACCAGTACGATCACGAATCTTTAGCATTCACATCGTCCCTACATTGCGTAGTTTGTGTCATTTCGGTCCTTTCAAAAGTTTGTTGAAGACTAGCAAAATACTTAACGGTAAAGCAAGCAAAGTCTTTCTTTTTCTTCTTCGATTCTCGATCCAGCTGATCTTCGTACGCTTTCGTAAGCACAATTAGAGTCCTCTCGGTTACTCCGGACGAGGAGATATCAGTCCAGACTGCATTCCGTTGTTCATTTTCCGTTATATGTAATTCATACTCAAGCAATTCTTTAACCTTTTTCATAAGTAATTTCAGGTCGGTTGTTTTTTCCAATGACATTGGCCGCCATTTTCGATAATATTACCGCAAATTACCCATGATTCCATATCTATAAAAAATATTTTGAGTGGCTACGATTTCACGCTAGATGGCGTTTATTTGACAACTGAGTTCGATAAGTGTTTCAATGCCGTTGATACTAGTGAATGGCGCGTTGCATACTTCGGGATCATAGACTTCTGATATTATATATTTATATACCTAACTGGAATTGATTAATTGTTTGTCCGTTTACTACCTAACTGCATATATAATAGTCAATATATTTAATAGAACCACCTTACACTACGCGATCACATGTCTCTTATATATTTGTCTCTTGGGGATATAACAAACCTAATGAGGCTTTATTCCCGCCACTATTTACATGTTTATTTCCCTGTACTTGATGCATGTTCTGTTCCATTATGTGGTGAATTAAAATGAAATGTAAATAGTTCATACTGCACAAATTATTAATTTCTCTTATCAGCAATGTACAAATAACTAAATATATAGTTCTAAGGGTGACTTCTATTCCGAATCATAGGTTTATTTAGAAATATTCAATGTCAGATATAAATAGTAGATTTGACGCAAAGGCGATTTGCGGCACACAAAATGCAATATAATCTAACCCCTGAAACTGAACTTTTTGTAATTAGATATATACTTTTTTAAATAAAATATTGCTAATTTCCTCGGATATTCAAGCTAATTGAAATACCACATGTTTTGTTTCTTCTTGAAGTCCACATTTGAATGGCTCAATTTACATTTCTTAGAACACTACAATACTGTTATATTGTTCATTAATATATTTGGCCTATCGCGTTCAAAGACCACACGCTTGTATATGTGTAACGATAGGCTCACGTTCTTTGGCTGGTCTGACCCAGAAATGTAAATGAACGAATTACCAAGTTGTTATTGGACGGCCTGTTCAGCAGCCCCTGGTATGGCAGTGTACTGTTTTAAATTGCACAAGGTTCGATTACTCGATTGATTGATTGGTGTTTAACACCACATTCAGCGATATTTCAGCTACGCTGTGACGTGAACATATGAAAATTACTGACCTAACGTTGTTTATTTAAAAACAAATTTCTATCAGGCTGCACCTTGTCAGCAAACAAAAAAAGAAAAAAAAAATTATTTATTTTTTTATAATTATTATTTTTTATTTTTTTCTTTCTTTTTTTTTTTTTTGGTTTTGATTTTTAATCAATAGAAATAGAATCAGATATAACAATTTACAATAATTTATTTAAAAAATCAATGTCGAGTTTTTCGTTTTGGTGACCCACCAGCATTATGAGTTCTGTTGGCTTTTAACAGAGGGTGTTTGTCATTGTGCCGTCCTCGAGTAGGCAGAGGTGGTCGAGCTGTAGAGGGAGCAGGCTTAATGTCTACCTTCATCCCTTCCAAGCGATGAAAGCGGTTTTCCACAGCAACCGGCTCTGATGCAATGAACTTGCTAGTAGATGGTTTTGGAGAGGGGGATCTAACCCTCTCGACATCAATTACATTGATTGGCTGTTCAAAAAGAAACTCTTGAACTGCGTCCCTTGAAGCATTGGAAGGGTGAGCCTTTGGGCCAAATGTTTTTTTACCTTTTGTTTCATTGTCAGATTTATTATTATTTTATTTGTTTAGTTTTTTTGTAATAGTTTGCTTTGATGTAGCGGTTTTTGTTTTTCGAGTTGACGTGAACAGCTGAGTGGCGTTCATAGTTAATAGCAGAAGGGTGTTCATCACCAGTTGGCCACGTAAGAGAGGTTTGTGTCGTAACCGACACAGAAACTTTCTTCGTGGCGTTGGCGTAGGACTGGGATGACCCTTGGACAACTGAGACAGACACAAGGCGGCGTGCCTCAATATATCTAACGTTCTTTTCAGACTTGACCACTTGGATTAGCTTTTCTCTTTTGATATGACTACAGTCTTTGGAGGAGGCCATGTGGGATCATTGCAGTTACTACATTTTATTGTTTTGACGCAATCAAAGCCCTCATGACCATCTTCAGAGCAACGAAAGCAAACCAAACCACCTCTACACTGGGTCTTGCCGTGTCCGAATTTCTGACACTGGAAGCACCTTGTTGGGTTGGGGATGAAGATATCTACCCTCATCCTGTAAGATGTGGTCTGGCACTGAAGTAGTTTTATGATAGTTCCATCCTTTCTAGTTGTGAAACGCTTTACATTACTTATGTCTAGATCACCGAGCTCAGCGCATATCTCTTCCTTTGATAGATCAGTTAGATATCTGCCTCTGTCTCGGATGATCCCCTTACTGCTATTAAGAGATCTGTGTGGTGTTACGGCTACAGGTAGCTCTAAAATCGTTTTTAAGTTAAGAAGATTTACCGCTTTTTGCTCTCTAGTGCATTCCACCAGGATGTCACTAGACCGCATTTTAGTAACATTTTTAAGCGTCCTGCTGTTGCTACGAGGGTCTTATTTAAAGCGAAAGGCGATATTTTTTTACAAACGCTGACTCAACTTTAGTAGAGATGACAATGAATTTTGGCCAGGTTTGTATAACTTTTTCGCTTATAACTATTTCCATAACGTTTCTTTTTTTTTCAATGTTTGTAAGGGGTGGTTAAACTGCCATTTTATTGAGTTTAAAGTTTCACCACCATTGTCCCCCACCCGCCACGGAGTGCCAACAAGGGCGAAACCTCCCCAGCGGTATCCAGAAGAGGTAGGTTACGAGGATTCCATAAGCGGTATACTTAAAAAGGTAACTTTAAAAAATAAAAATTTTATTTTGCTTCCCAATTAATTGACCCATGAGCCACCGCTTTCTGCAGTGATCGGAAGATATGGTGGATTGAACCTTTTTTCAATTTTTTAAAAAAAATATAATTCACTTTATTTCTTTCAATTATGACTAATTAATTTCGATGGAAGTAATATTGGATCATCGCAGAGGTCGGCAACAAGCCGACTGATCAGATCGGGCCAATTTGACCACCCGTCTAGGAGAATATTGAGCCAAAGTGACGTGTTGGAACAGAATGTCCACGTGGCACCCTTTTGCCAGCCAAACTGTCCCTCGGTAACTAGGATCTCATTCTCCTCTGACACGGAATTCAACCCAGGGCTAACAGGTTGCCTCTTTTTTTTTTTTAAAGAAATAAATTTGATGATTCAATATTTGTTGAACTCTTCTGTTTAGTGATAATGACATGGCCGCGTGAATAAATTTGACTGTAGTTTGATGAAACCCATTGTTTAAGATCCAGTTATAACATTGATATTGCTCGATTAGAAAATTAGAGAGCATAATTAAACACAAGAGACGATGGTCGTTTTACCTATATGCACTTTATGGCAGCCCGGAGTATCGCTTTAAGCTGTGAGGCGAATAAGCATAAATATACATTTTGCTTGAATGCTCCATCAACATTTAAACCAGTTCTCGCTAAGGTTACTATTCTTGCCAATACCTTTAGGACAACTGACATTCATTGAATTTTTAACAGAATTTGACTCATAGAGTTGATTAGTTTGATAAACACCAGAAGTATGATTAGATTCATTTAACTACTATCGGATTTTCATTTATATACATGCTAACAGCAACAGTAATATATCCTTCGTGACAACCTGTCTGTTACACCATTTAATCGCACAACTAATTACTTTCGGGGCGTTTGTATGTGGAAAGCGCTTACTGATATTGTCAGGGTGTTTAATTTAATATACCCTAATACACACCGAATCTATTATCAAATAAACAGAACACGTGGGTGGCTAATTCCTTGTTGATTCTTGAGAGAATTACTCCTACATTTCTCTTCAGTTACGTCATGTTAATTCTGTGTCTATCCTTACTATCGACAATTGCCAGCGGACAATTAACACATGAACGCACAATTTTCTCGATAAATCTTTGATGAGAGAAACAGAAAGATAAAATGATCACCAGTGATAGATTATATGTAGTAATCACCTACCATATGAATCCAGAATACAAACGTGCGTTAAATGTTCATGTGTGGTTTTGTGTGCAAAAAAACCCCACTGCTTAAGGTGTTTTCATAGACAGTCTCAGTCATATAACTTAAGCATTCCACAGGCATGTGGAAATCTAAGGACAGTGCCAAACGGTATTCTGTGCAATCATGCTCGTAGGATCACGAACTAATTATCTATACACAATGGACGAAATGTTTCGAGCAGAACCGAAGACACGTTAAGATTTTTGGGGCAACAGTCCCTTTCATATCCATTCTCCAGGCATTTATGTAACAATGTTTAAAACTTGACAGATCACAAAAATTTCAACTGCCAACCGATGGCAATACAACACCATTATTGAAAACGGTAAACCGTGGAGATTATTCTAGATCAGAAAAATCGGTTTTCCTCCAATAAATAAAATCTGTGCCTAACGAAACACCCTGCTAATAGAATGGCTACCAGAATAAAGGTTATAGTTTGTATTAAGTATAGCTCAAAAAGTGAAAGGTGATATATACACAGTGATTCAATTGTGGCTTTGCCTGAAGCAAGATGAAATATTCGCGTTTAATTTGTTTACGTAAATAGTTCAGAAGTTGAATATATTGGATTAAGGGATGGTTTGAAACATATGTTTAGCTTCGATTCAAATTAAACCAGGTGATCGTTGTTCAAAAAGTGTGTATGTTTAAACCATTGTCATACGACGTCATGTAAGAATGGAGTTTTTTTCCATTACAAATTTAAGCCTCACATTGTCATATCTGTTGAACAACCTAATGTAATTAAAATTAAATTAAATATGCAAACCTTCATTAAACAATTACCCATTGTCTGCGTAATCAAAGATTGCCTTGTCCTCCATCATCACAAAAGCTGATAGCATACAACTTAATATGGGTCATGCTATAACGCCTATAAATTTAAGTATTGTCTTCTTTCTTATGTGGTGGCAGATTGATGGCTGACAAAGCGGAGGGGTAAGAAAATAATTATTACTGAACAATGCACTCTTCTGGGTGTAAAGAGACCTTAAAATGCCATTACAAAGGTCGAGCAATTGCTAGAATATACATGTAGATTGTTTGTTAGATTTGGGTTTAACGTCATACTTAATCTTATTTCGTACAGATGGACTTGATTCTGTGCAAGATTCATTGAAGTAGGGTTAGTGCGCAGAAACGCTAACCACTAGGCCGTCGCCTTTAATGGTATATACGATTCTCAAAGAATTTACGTTTTGCAGCAATACGGTCAAACGAATTTTCGTTTAGAATTCCCGACAGTCCATCATTGTTTGAGGTATAAGTCAACTTCAGTGAGATCATTTTCGCCCACGCAACAGAATGGGAAGAAGAGGAGAGGTCACCCTGGTGACCCATGAGTTGCTCCTTCACATCCGCTTCAATACATTGGATTTAATTTGTCAATACTCAACTGATAATTGTCATGTGTTGTATTCGACATCGCAAAGCACTGTTTAAGCAAACTGTATGTTTTGAACGATAATATTTCAGCGAATCACAATAGTTTGAACTTGAAATGGCTAACATTCAAATATTGTATTAATATAAGTTATTATATGTACCATAATTTGATGATTTTTAATTTTCTTTAGGGGCAATTTCGATGTCTTTATCATTAGAAGTTATACGGAAACGTGCCACAATGATGACGTTTTTAATACTAATTTGTAAATGGAAAAACCCATTACAATGGTAATCCGGAAACATTTTAGACGGCCAATCTCAACTTGAACAGAATTGTTGAATAAGGGCACGATTTCTGTTGGCGTACATAATACATCCACTTCAATAAACCTTCACTACAAAGTTTGTGTACTCTTCGTAATGATCTTCGGTTTCGAGGGAGTTCAGTCTGAGTTTGAAAGTTGATTATGTTTACTTCAGAGAGAGAGGGTATATATTTCCACATGCTGTAACTTCGATTCATGTTTGTTGAGTAGGTTGTACTTTTTTTAGGAATATCCACAAACTGCTTTGAAGTCAAGTGGTATCTTGCGAAAGAAATACTCTTCTATGCATATTGAACAGTCACAGATTAAATAGCCGCAGTACATTCATTTCCTAGCTTTCCTGACAATCTTTAAGACGTTGGTAATGTTTTGGACATCGGAAAACACAGCAAACAATCCAATTATATTTTATATTAAACCAGATACACACAGAGGATCTTGTCGTTTGTTTCTTCAATCGAGGGTTTAGCGCCGTACTTAATGTTATTTCACTCACACGACGGCGTTCCAGCCCATTGGGTGAACGAAACCACCCTTGACACCACTGGAAACCAACAAAAACACCACATAACATTAAATACATCACAAACATATCAGTTTCCAGTTCCTCTTAAGCCCAGAAAGCACAAAGGAAACAGGAACGCGGCTTAAAACACTGGCAAGAGCGTATGGTTAAATGTTTTAAACTAAAGGTCGTGTTGATATTGGCTGATATATCAGGCATGGTAATTGATTAGATTGTAGACCACTAGATTGTTTGTTTGATTGGGGTCGTACTCAACGGTATTTCACTTATATGACGACGTGCCAGCCCAATGGGTGAAGGAATAATCCTCGACACCAAAGGCAACAAACAAATACAGGATGGGACAAATACAGGACGCAATACAGACACCACAAACAAATCAACTTCCTGTTCCCCTGTCTATCAGAGAGCACCAGGCCAACAAGGAGCCCCCTCCAACCACCCGCGTAGACCTCTAGAGGTTGAGGAGTTATGGTTCCTCCGTTAAAATTGATTTGGTCAAATATAGTCTTTTAAACTTGCGAATTGACTTTGCTGTTTGCAAAATCCTTTTCTTATATAACTTCCCCTATTTTTTAGTACCATCGGAGTGTCACGTTTGGATTGATAAGGGTGGGTGGGTGTTGATAAGAAAATATGCTGGTGCCAGGTAGAAGAGACGAACCAATTATTGATATGTTTATCAGAATTAACGTTGAAGGCCTTACCTCCGCAAAACAATGACAGAAATGGAGTGCTATCGAGCAACATTATGTAATAGAGATGAGATGCAATTTAAGCGATTGTACCAAATCGGTGGTGTAAAAACCAGGTAACAAAACCTAGTAAAAACCACCCCGCAATTGCCTGAGCCACATTCTCCGACTCACTCATATAAATGGTGATCAGAGAGGTTGTAACTCATTCCCTTTGACATATTCATTTGTTATCCCTGATTTATTCATAACCCATGCTAAACATCTTGTTAGCCACATTTTTAACAATATTTTATACACCATCTTAATGGTCATAACCTTCTCTCGAGATGTCTGCAGGTTATCTATAACACAACTCGAGATTGAGGTTTATTAAGAAATTTGTCTTTGGGAGTTCTCTAGAATATAATTCTTCGATTTTAATTAATCTACATCCCTGTGCCAGTGTGATTGCTTATAGCAATATGTCAGTGAGATATGGGTATTGTGGTATCGCCAATGAGAATATATGACGTTTGATATTTTCACTCTAGATGAAACTACATTTTTTTAACTGTGTTGTCTCCCACTACTGGCACAGCCCCTGGGGGAAAAACAAATTTAGTGTTGTATTAAATAAAGAATTTGGTGATGGGTAAATCGTATTAACCTACAAACAGTAGATATCCTCTATATATACTAGTGGGAAAGTTGTGGAGAAAAGTCGTCCAGATATTAGCCAAAGTGAGATATACACAGACGCCAACGATGTTTATGGATATTAAGTGTTGGCACATACATGTGCACTGATGTAAGGCGTGGCTAAGTATAATCTTTACAAATCGTTTTACAAATCAAGTTGAGAGTGCGACGAAAGTTACAGAAACTGCAGAAAATTGTTGGATTCAATCTCGACAATAAAATTATTACTATGAGCCCAATATGGTTTTATAAAGGTGGAGAAAGAGAAGGTTGTAAGCTTCCTCTCGAGATGATATATGTGGTAGGTTGTGCCCACACTTGTTCTGCTCTGATAGGATGCCCTTTCTGACAGGCTTGCATAATACTGGGTACATAAATAAATACACCAACTATTCCAGGCCACTACCGTGTGTGTATACAGTGTATATCCATGTTTAGACCATAAACCAAGATATATAATACGAATTTCTTTTTCTGTGCGGTGTATTCGCAATATAGTGTTGACCCTTGGACATACATGTATGATATATTGATTATCATAAAAACCGGTACAACAAAATGGAGAAAACAATTGCTCAACTGCTTTCCCTGAGAAGTCTCTTTAATATAAAGACACCCAAGCACACACAAATTTTGCAAAATAATTTTATTAAAAGGTTCCGAATACATTTGGTAAATAAGAGAATCAGTAAACAGAAAAAAATATGTATGCATGACAATATTAAATATGCGATAACTTCGTTTCATTGTCAGGATTGTTTGTTTGTTTGGTATGAGTTTAACGTCGTACTCAAGGGTATTTCACTTATACGACGACGGATTGTCCACTTCACACTGTCCCTTACCTTATTACGGTGGAAAGCTGGGAGAGAACCTCGTTACAACTACCACTGCGATTGCTGGGGCCATATCTGGTGACTCCCTCATATACCTGATGTTTGACTGAGATGGACTGTATCCCGTGAACAGTTAATTGGAGTAGGATTGCAAAGCGCACACGCTACCACTAAGCCACGGCCCAAGGATTGTGTAAAATTTAGAAAATAAAATACACTGTGCTAAATCTTAAAATTATTGTAATAAATATACGAGTGAAGCTCTTTCGGGGTTTGAATTTGAATAAACCAGAAATTCTTTCTTGGGACTTGATAATTTATCAGGTTTTAGGTAAGATTTTGTCACGTGATCTTTTTGGTCATTCTCTCAGGAGACTGCTATATCATATTCGGACACCGTTTTTACGCACGCCCTTATTTCCGTAGTTCTAAGGCATACAGTCATTTCAGCTTTAAGTCACCTTAACTACATGTATTTCCCAGACGTGCTATACATTCTCTTAAGCTGAAGATTTGTCACACAGTGCGTCATGGCCATCCTCACTGAGGTCAATTTGGGATTGGAATGGAATGGTACAATTAAAAACACAGTTACACTGGTACATTTCCTACGACACATGCAGAAAGCATTAAATTGAATAATGAAATGTAATACGACTACTTTCCTCAGCTTCATTGTTATCCAAGAGGGTACTGAAAGATGTGTTTATGTGCCGTTTTAAGCTTTCATTTGTTTCTCGTGGCTTTTGAGTCGACAGTTGTTTTGTTGGCCTTGATGGTATTGAGCCTCTGGAAAAATTATATCCTTTTTGTCAAATCAAGAAATTCTTTATTCTGAAATAACTTTTGTGTGGTTTAGACGTTATCTGATAGAAGAAAGTTCGTTATTTAGTGAGTATATATTTTTATAATCTGTATATATCTTAGCTAAGAAAATGTGCAGACTGAAACCCGGGAATAGAAGCAATGACCCTTGTAATAAATCGCCAGCGGTACATGCCAATAACTTAGACTTGTCGGCTAAACGGCCTTCAAATTTTAATTTCAACGGACGCATTTATTCACCACACACTTCGAAAGGGTAGGTTCTTATTCAAATTCCATCCCTTCCCCTTGTTTTGTTCCCACTTTCATGCATGGGCATATACTTTAATTGAAGATGTAGTGGTCACTGGCATTGAGGTACATGTAGATAGACGGATTTGATGTTATCTACCAAAACATTCCTTCAGGTAATGTATATTTGATGATCTATTTTTAACCAATAGAATGAAATATCCGATTCCCAGCAGACGAACTTCGCTTACATCCGATATGTGTCCCTGAAATGTTGTGAATCTTCAGCAGGATCGTTTATCAAGCACATTTTATCACCAGTCATTCTATCGGTAATAAACATGACAGCTTGTATATTGGCTATAAATCAAATGAACGAGGTTACTTTATTGTTACTTATAACGAATAATACATATTTATATCTTGCATAAATCCAGATGGCTGATTTATTGGAATACGTATGAGCATATATTAAATAAGTAAAATAAGAATGGTTTATTCTGAAATAATCTTTGTGTCGTTGAGACGGAATAGTATATTAAAGGTATGCTTGTCATTTAGTGGTAAACATTTTCTAATTTGAACAGATCTTAGCTCAGAACATTTGCAGACTAAAAACCCGGGTATGGAAGCAATGACCTTTTGTACCAAATCACCAGCAATACATGCCAATAACTTAGGCTTATCGGCTAAACGGCCTGCTTCACAATAGAAGATAAATTAGCTGGAGTTTGGACAGCGTACATTTAATCACTGTTATATGGTATTTCAGATGAGCCATAGGTTCCAGAAATAAAAGTTTTCAGAGTTGTTTCAATATAGGTGCAACTTTTAGATATCGCAAACATTTTCAATTCACATAGTAACAAACGCAATAATTATGGTGTAGTGGTCACTGGCATTGAGGTAGATAGACGGAATTAATGTTATCTTCCAAAACATTCCCTCAGGTAATGTATATTTGATGATCTCTTTTTAACCAATAGGATGAAATATCCGATTCCCAGCAGATGAACTTCGCTTACGTCCGATATGTATCCCTGAAATGTTGTGGAATCTCCAGCGGGATCGTTTATTAAGAACAATCACCAGTCTGCCTATTGATAATAAACATGACAGCTCGTATATTGGCTATAAATCACGGAAAAACTATGTTACATTATTGTTACTTATAAAGAACTGTAAGAATAACACATACTTATTTTTCCAAGCGTTTATCAGCGGCTACTTACAGGGATATCCGATAATAATGACCACTTAATTACGAAATTAATGAATGTAAATGAGTGGAGAATTTTGGAAATCGTAAAGAGGAAACGGTTAACTAATTACTATTCATGTTAATTTAACTTAAGGACAGACCAGCTGTCTTCCACAATCTTTCCAGGTTGTTATGGTTAAAACCAAAAGGAAAAAATAGTTATACCATCAGCCATTTTTGTATCAACATAATTTATTGTAAAAAAACAATAGCAGTGACAGTATAGTGCTCAATGGCAAAACATTATAAAAAACACAACTGTGAGGCATATATTAAGTAAGGCACATGCAACGTATCAGTGCATAAACCTGCCTTGTATTTGAGTCCAAGTCTGTTGACTTCCTAAACCCATCTGTTATGACCATCTGCAACTTCGAAGTCTACAGCAATAAATCTTTAGATACACAGCTCAAATGCATAAAACATGGAATTTTTCCGATTATATCCACATCAGGGTGATCACCATATGCTCAAATCGACAGGTGTCTATAATAATTTATCCACGACAGAATAATTGAAGGGCATTTCCAGATCCGGTATTAATCTCCTCATAGAGATATCCAGGACAGGTTCATAATTAAATGAAATAAAATATAAACACTGTCCTAATGCATAGCAATATATAGCCATTTGGTCAGTTAACTTATCTCTTTATCCATTGGCTTGGCTGATCACACTTTAAACGGTGACTTGTTTGTGACTGATACAAATCATACAATCGATCAAACTTAAATATATCTCCCTATATACATGTAAGTGAAAAAGATAGTTTCCAGATATAATTGAAGAATAAAATTACATGGAACAATCTGCTAAAATTAATTTTACCCAATCAAAACAATATGTTCGTTGTCAGAGAAATTATTAGAATGATGAAAGTAAATAAACAGTGGCTGACCGGTGGAAAATGGGTCACTGTTGCTGTTAGCAAATTCAGTATGAAAACAAAGTGAATGATCGATGGTAACTGGGTCAAAATTACTACATGTATAATACACAATGGTCAAACCTACTACAATGTTGCTGCCTTCTTTACATTAAAATCAATAAATCTATTTAAAGCAATGACAGCACTGAAAACACAGCTCGAAATAAACATTATATGACGCAATGTAGAGCTTATTCGAAGTATTCAGCTATAAATCCTTAGACACAGTTCCAAGGCATAACATGAAATATTTCTCATTATATACACACCATGTAAGGCACAATGTCCTTATAATAACAGATGTATATAATAATTGATCCACAGTCTCGAGTAACTCACTTGACTTTTACTTACAATCTCACTACCGCGTTACATGTGTATTGAAATTCAAACTGACTTTTCAATACTTTAAGATTTACGGTCTCGACTAGATTTCCAATCGTGTAATTGCCCTACAGCGGAATCTCAAGTAGCCCTAAATCCGGAATTAAATAGAGGTACAGACCTGTAACAGGTCAATCCTTATCAAATAATCCTGTGTATGTTTTGGCATTAAGCGTGCTACTTCAATTTGTAAAAGATGTATTTTTCTCCCCATCTGGAAAAAATTCTAAATGATTTCAGCCAACAAGTCCAATTTGACAGCCATGTTTAGTATCACAGCAGGCAAAGCCTATCATGTGGTCATGAAACGCTAAGGAAAACATGAATAGTCCAATGCACGATGTTGTCGTTTGTTCCGCCTCCATGTCATACGAAAAATTATTTTTTTTCTACACTTAAATGACTAGTCGTCTGTCCTTTTGCAGTGCCATCAGCTCAGGCTGTCATCTGTTTTGAATAAGTTATATAATAAGAAATGAATGTCAGTTCATCTAGTATCATGAAGAGTTGTAAGCATAACTCTTGTTTACCATTTATAATATCGAAAGCGAGGCTATTTACATAATGGTTGATGACCCAAAAGACGATATTCACTGAACCAAGTTTACTTTGTGAAGAAGGAATTTGGCTGCATGACAACATGTACTTGGACTGTAATGTTCCACTTTTTTTAAAACGCAAGTTTTGAACAATTTAATATCGGCGTTGACATAAAAATGTATCACAGCGTTCAGATTACAAAATACTGTTGAAGAGTATTAATTAAACACATACAATTCTGTAAGTGTTAAACCTAAAATTACACGGTTATGATAAGTCTACATGCTGTAATTTACGACCGGAGATACAGAACTCTCCATCTGGATTAGATGCAGAGTTATCTATCTTTGAGTATCACACAATGCAGCCTAATTTACAATTACAGAGTAATAGGGTGCGCATAACTGTAATTTGACGGTTTTGTCACTTAACGGCTATTATGGGTTGAACTAGCACTGTCCAATACTATTTGATATACTGAACTTTTTGACATTGTGTATGCCAAAAGAGACTAAAAATCGCCCAAAAGCCTTGTTAAAAATACGGTTCACCATAACTGTAGACTTAAAATTTTAGAGGAAAGTCAGTACCGGTAACTTAAACTTTTGAGACTTCTTTATTTAATAAAATGATACAAAATTGATTCGATTGGGATATTAAACCTTTTTTAGGCCAGTCTACTTATTTGAGCCCTATATCAAATTACAATGAAGGGTAATTTCACCAATCACGGCCTTTTAAATCAGTAGCTACGGCTCTCTCTGTGTTCAGAATTACGATGCTTCTTTAATATCACAGCAAAATCTGAGTTGTACCTGTACTAGGCTTTTTTGTTATCTTTGGCGGGTGGCTGAAGGGATCTTACTGAAGCCGATATGTTTGCGATATCTTTTTTTTTTTTTGTCATGTGGGTGTCCTGCATGAGTCCTATGATGTTTTTGTTGATTGCCAGTGGTGTTTGGGGTATCCGTCAAATTTGGAAAGTTAATATATTTCCAGTTTTAAATAAAGGCAGCCAGTCTGAGCAAACTGGCCGAAGAAAGACGGTTTAGTTAGACTCATATGGTTTCAATATGAAATTCAGAGAGTTTCACTTCAGGCTGAATCTTCCTAGGTCACTTTTCATCTCTTTATGGAATATTCGGCCTTTCGAAGAAGGGCTTGGTCATTGAATAGAAACAAACAATTCAAGTTTCGCCTTTAATGGTTAAAATGTCAAAAATAAATATCAATAACACAAATTAATGCAATTTAGTGTTTCTGATGATCCTAAATTCAAATGTCAAATGTAAATGTAGATTAAAATAGCAATTATATGTGTTAGATGCTAAACTCTGAATTAACCCCAATGATAAACAAATAATGGAGTATTGACTGCCCCAAAGTTAGACGTATCGAGCAATGTTGCCCGATTATATTTAAATTCGTACACAGATTACACTGTTAAAATTGATTTTGTGAGAAAGTTCCCGAGTACATGTAGGTTATTAGGAAGAGACACAAAGATTCAATATACCAATGACCCTTTAGCTTCGCTTTTTGTGGTGCAGCAGAAACTCGGGGGAATCTTAATGGCTTATCGATTCGTTTTAAATAACATCGTATTAGTTTAATTTCCAAGATAATTGTTAGGAACTCTTAAACCAATGAATGTATTAGTTGGCTTGTTTGCTTGGAGCCGAATTGTGTTTATTTCACTCACATGACGGCGTGACAGCCCAATGGGTGAAGGAAACCACCACTGACAACAACAAAAGCTTGCCCACCTTCTCCTTCTCGAGGGCGTCAATGGCAAACACCCTCCGTTAAAAGCCAACAGAACACATCATGCTGGTGGCTCGCCAATCCGAAAAACTTAACATCGATTTTCATGAATAATTGTAAATAATTATATCTAACAAGATATTTGCAAGTTTTAGATATAAATTGAAATATTTGATATTTGAACAAAGAACAAGCAAAAAACAAACAAAAACCAAGTCAAAACTAACGTATGTCCTTTTCGGTTGATTTGTTTCTTTTTTTGATGTTTACTGCCCAGTGTACAGTCTGTATGAAACTTGAATAGAAAAAGACTATGTTCGGCCAAAGCGTAGCTAAAATACCGCTGAATGTGAGGTAAAACACCAATTCATCAATCAATCACAATAACATAACTACTTGCAAGACTGCTTGGATAATGTCTGGACATACTAAAAATTTACGACAATAATGTGTATTTAACACTTTTTTGAACTGATGCCCACTAAAAAGAGAATTGTGGAGTATGGGTATATTGATTATCATATAAACCGGTACAAGAAAATGGAGAAAACAATTGCTCAACTGATTTCCCTATGAAGTCTCTTTAATATGAAGACACCCAAGCACATACAAATTTTGAAAAATAGTTTTATTAAAAGTTCTGAATACATCTGGTAAATAAGAGAATCAGTAAACAGAAACAAATATGTATGCCTGACAATAATAAATATGCGATATCTTCGGTTCATTGTGAGGATTCTTTGTTTGTTTTGTAGGAGTTCAACGTCGTACTCAAGGGTATTTCACTGATATGACGACGACGGATTGTCCACTTCACACTGTTCCTTACCTTATTATGGTGGAAAGCCGGGAGAGAACCTCGTTACAACTACCTCTGCGATTGCTGGGGCCATATTTGGTGACTCACTCATATACCTGATGGTCGACAGACGGACAGAATCCCGTGAACATTATATTGGAGTAGGATTGTAAAGCGCACACCCTACCGCTAAGCCACGGCCCAAGGATTGTGTGAAATGTAGAAAATAAAATACACTGTGCTAGACCTAAACATTATTGTAATAAATATGAGTGAAGCTCTCTCAGGGTTTGAATTTGAATAAACCAGAAATTCTTTCTTGGGACTTGATAATTTATCAGGTTTTAGGTAAGATTTTGTCAC
>JAVFBW010113058.1:0-16016 GCA_034783835.1 Mopalia ciliata | reverse complement strand
TATTGTTGTTGTTATTTTACAATAAATATTGTAAATAAATAAAATCGCTGATCGTTTTCTTTCTGTTTGATAAATACTGTAACAATTTAAAACAGTATAATTTATTCCCATACCTGTCTGTCAGGTATTTAATACTTCTATGGCAGAGGGATGTGGTTTAATAAAGAAAATCAGACAAACGTCCACTGCAAGTTTCCAAATCTATCTTAATCTCGAGTAATCATGGGTGACCTGCAGAGATATCGAGAGAAGGTAATAATGACGTACAAGGTATAGAAAATATGTGATAATTATGCATTTTATATGTGAACAGAGTTAAATCATGCAGTTTATAACCATTTAATTGTTTATTATGTTTGTATATCTTGTTTTCCCCATGCCCTGACTATGGCTCGAGAATAAAAAACTGAAAAAATTAAAGACAAAATTGAAGTTGAGTTTTCTTGTTTACCAGATATTCGGTATGCCCAATGCCCAAACGACTATGTTACGGAAAGTGCACTGTTTAATCATAGTACTAACCGTTTTAAGGCGTTTAAATTAAATCGCGAATCCCAGCCATTAAAAAAAATGAACAGTGGTTTCCAGGGTATATCTCGAATTGTGGAGATTTGATGGTGGTTTTCTTTGCTCCTTCGCTGACACGCCGTCATGTGAGTGAAATAAACGTGATTCTCTACCAAACAACAAATTTATTTTGTGTTTAATAATTACATTCTGATAAATAAAATTAAACAAATGCACCGTTTTTACTGTCGGCATTAGTTTAATTAACAATATGTTCCAAAGTTGCTGGGTCCTCACCAAACTTACATATTTGAAATCATCCTGCCTATTCAGGCTTTTTAGAAACAAATATACATTCCGTCGCCTATTCTGCGTGATTCTGGGTTTTGAATTTTGAAAATGGTGTTGCGTTAATAGGTTTAGGCGAAACACCCTATCCCGGAATCCGAGCTACTTAACGCACAACATGGCTTGACATGAATCTATGACAAGAATTTCTATTTTGTTTATAGTTTGAGGTTTCGTTTTTTATATTAAATATGAATATTTGCGTGGGTCTAGGCTTTAGAGTCCCATTGAAGCTGATCCCGAAAAGCGACTGGCGATCACGGACCAGTATCAACAGTCTTTTGTGGTCGAGAGGAAAACGAGGCTTTGTTCGACTTGTGAAAAATTGCACAGCGACATCTGCAGCAAGTCGTGCAGCGGACTGACAAAGCACTGTCTGAGACTGTCACGTGATTGCAGCTGCCACCAATATGAGCATCTGTCGGAGTGTCTCGAAATGTCTGGTGCAGAAAGTCCGCAGAGAAAGTATGAGACAATAACACGTTTTCGGGTTACGTTATAGCCGTAGGCTGTTATCTATTGGATAGCCATTACCCCCGGATCTGAGAAGATCTTCTACTCATTAAGTGCAAATTTTTAGCAATATATTCAATGTCTTTAAATTCATGTTTTTCGAGTCTTGATTGTGATTCCGTGGAGAAGTTTATTAGTTATCCTTAATTATACAATACAATATTTGTTGCGTGTACATTTATCACAATGTATGATATACGCTTAAATATCTGCTTCTTTTCCGCCATTTTTAAAATATAATTATGATCTCGAATCTATATGTTTTACTATAGCTTTGCCATTTTTATTAAAATTCTCTTACGGCTGCTGTTAAAGTTACGTCGGGCAGTGCAATCTTTCGCAAACACCACATGGCTGTCCTACTTTGTGAACAGATGTGTACATGATCAATATCTACAAAATTGATCAGAGACTAGATCTTACTCGTCGAAGGGGCGTAGAATTAAAAGTATTAAACTAAATTTTGGGTTATAAAAAATGACGTCAGTTGTATACCCACAAACATCGTTATCAACATAATTCAAATGTGTGAGTGTCAATTATTGTTGGAATACACCACAGGCCTAAAAGTGTCAAGCACCAATCAACCAATCAATCAATCAATAAATAAATCGATCAATCAATCAACCAGTCAACCAATCAATAAATCAAATAATCAATTGATCTCGATGAAGGTAAAATGGTTTGATCTCTATTTTAGAATGACAGAGGATGTTCCGAGGGCATTGCTATACAAAGATGCATGCAAACCTGGATTAATTGCATCGGTTTTAAGTTCGATTGATCGATCGATCAATCAATCAATCGATGAACCAATCAATCAATCGATGAACCAATCAATCAATCGATGAACCAATCAATCAATCGATCTCGACGAAGGTGAAAATGGTTTGTGTCAGTGTGATTACGGTATATGGTAGGTATATCGGCTCAAAATTAGACAAACTTTGGTTAACTTTTTAGAAAGTCACCCCGAATTCATTTTTAATCAATAGCGATGCTATTAAGATAATTAACCAGCCTACTAATTGTAATTTTCAAGGGAATCGGATTTTTCAATAATTCCTAGATAAAAGTAAAATTAGAAGGAAATGTTGGTTTGTCTCAGGCTTCGTTTGATTGAATGAGTTCCACATAAATTTATATAGTTATAGCGTCATTGATTTTCTGAGAAATGCAACCTTAAAATAATTTTATGCTTATTTTCATCATTTTTTCTCTGTATCTTATCTTTTAAGGGCATGTGGTTATCGTTCATGTATCTAGTAACTAGTTAACACCTTCGATGTATACCGCCTACACATGCCAGTGTTCCAGTCGATTGTATTTGGAAATAGGTGGATTTTATGAGGTACAGTAATAAATTATTTTCTCTTTGATGGGAACTTTGCATTATGCGCTAGTTTGAGATTCTATTTTAACTGAGATGCATGGTAGATCCATATATTAAGTCCGCCACTCATGGCTTATTTCTGCCTTTATTTTAACACACAGTCTCATTGAGAACGGCGTGAACAGAAAAGCCAAAACAGCCTAATTCGCCATATTATACAAAGTGAAAAATACCTCTCAGTTGCTCCTTTGTGTACTGGTAAATACCATACAACTGTACACAAGTATACAAGAATGTGACGTCTCTTGACACCACATACCCGATAAATTGTCCGTTTAACAGCTGTTGTATTTCTGCTGTATTTCAGGCCATCTGTCCAAGAGGGCTTTTATTGGCTGTTAATGACCACTTGACCACGGGCTTCTTTAAACTGACCACCGGTTAAGAACATAAGTCGTTTATGTGCGGGAATTAAAATTATACAAAGTCGAGTGTTCTTCTGATAATAGTCCAAGCTTTGTTAAGCCTCTCTTGAACAAAATGGCGTGCCTTCCCATTCAGTTGGGTAAGATTACGTTATATTGGACCGGGGTAATTGGACTTTAAAGAAAGTAATAGGCTTTGTATTGTGTGTAATTTATGTTGTATTATTCAGCCTGAGAAAGAGTAATTGCCTTTTGTATACCTGTGTGTGTTATTCCACACAGTGCGGACGCATTGTTGAGTTCTTAAAGGCGCATTCTTGCAGTGCGAATTGTGGTTACCGCTGCAAGAGATTCCACTTGTTTTATTAGTTTTGTTTGGTCTGTTATTTCGAACCAAACCACCCTCTAAATAAAAAATTAAAAAACACATATATTTAAATACAACAAATAAGTTACGATGACAAGATAATTTCTACTTTTAAAAATAAACTGCAATATTCAACGATATCTCGAGAATGTATACGTAAATTAAAATAGTAGGCATTTAAAACTTATGTACATATTGTTTTGAATTAATAGATTTAATATATCGACCTTTATTGATACATCAAATGGCTTCTTCGTAAAAACTAAAAAATACCATTTCGAGCAAACTTTTGACAGACATGATAGTAAAACTGGCTTTGTCTGGTATGACTTGGAGAAGATGGCGTGCGACCCATCCACTTGAGTTGTATAACATCACGTTACTCCGACGAGTGCTGTTGCTGTAAATAGATTAATAGGCTTAAGATTAAGGGCAGTTAATTTTCTATTATTGCTCTAAAGCTAAGATAATTGCCATTCTTTAACTGTATGAATCCGCACGAGTGCTGACATTTAATTTAACACTAATCTAGCCACGCATAGCCAGATTTTGTACCACGCCATCGGTATAAGCATTACCATCATCAGCACCAACAGTCTGTAGTCTGCAGAAAACCGGCTATAGGTTAGGTTTTGTACGTGTTTGCATACTGTTTAAAAAGAAATACAAAAAAAATAAAATAAAGAAGAAAAAAAAAAAGACGAACAAAAATACAATTGTTTGCAAAAGTTATATTGAAAAGCTAAAAGTACAAAAAAAAAAAAAACAACAAAAAAAACCCCATAAAAATACGTAAACAAACTTTGCAAACAGATCTTTTTCTTAATATACTTGATTGATTCATGGTGTAGTAAACCTTAGTAAAATTTAGTAAATCTCAGTAAAAGGCTATGTTCCTTGATTTAACAATATTTTAAATTTCGAAGTCAAAACTTTTAACATATAAAGACAGAGAATGCCCTAAATAAAAACTCATAGTAAAATTATGCACCCAATCAAGAACATCGTTATGACATTTTTCTACAATTTTTCAACTAAATTATTGGTGCTGTAAGTAAAATGTATGGTAGACTATATACGCCGTGTTTTACTGATATAATTCTAGACAAATACCTTCATACCTAAAAGGTAAACATCTTGATATATATGTTATTTATGTACGAAAAGGTTCCAAATTAGGTTAAATGATAAATAGGTTCCCTGATAATTGATAAATTGAATAAATAAAACTGTCCGATGACTGTTGACATCATTAACATGGTCAATGTCCATTCAAGTACATTAAATTAACAGGCTAATCCTTTTGTGTAAATGTTTACTGCCTGTATAGATTGGGGCGACAAAAAGGGAGAGGGGCCAGCTGAAGTTGCGGCTTTGTCCCGAAGTTAGGTGGATGTCAATTCGGCCGTGTTCACCTCTTGTAACTGACATCTTGCCTGCAGGTGACGCGTGGCACGAGGCGAAATAGATAACCACCCTCACGCATCAGTGCCTCTCTTATATAGATGTTGACGGGTGATAACAGACGATTGACTCAACCAATACGCTAGAGAATGGGCTAGGTCTATGAGAGGAAAATAAAGTCTGTAACTGCTTTGGAAAAACAGACAAGACATAAAAATTGAAAAGGCGAAGTTGTCATTGAAACCAGCATTTAGACATACGGTGGCATTACCAGTTGTCACCGCAGTACAATAGAGTTTAAGATAGGGCGAGAAAAGCCTTGATTTTCTCAGAATCGTTATTGGATAGGTGATGTATGCAATTGTCAAATTTAAAACTTCTCCACTTTCGATTTCAGATAACAAAAGGTTGACCAGTATTTTTTCTATATTAGGCATATATATGTATATTTCCTTTTGCTCCAAAATGTATTTTGTAGCAAATTGGGATGCATGAACAGATTTTAAAATTACATCAAAAAGAAATAAATTTGATCCTTTATTCAATTCACTTCTTTGAGCACGACTTCAGTGTCTAAAGTATGGCAAAAATATTTAAAAAACACACATTCTTAAGAAATACATGTGCATATATTTTAAAGATTTAGGATTTGTTTTCTCGATCTGAAAACAAACAAAAACAATCGCTCTAAAAGTCTTTCACGCATGCGTTCAGTCGTTCCGTGGATGTAGGATTATTCCCGGGTATGAAATAATGTAGGCCTATGCAGAACCCAAACGAAAGTGGCTTTAAATTATTCAACCCTAATGATTTTCATTTAAACAGAGAATATGGCCTGCTAAGAAATGCCAGCGTGGGTTTTGAACCAGGCTCGCGGCATCTAACACAAATGTGCAGTCGATCAGTGAATCAAAAGTGCAACCTTTTCTGCAGGAAAGATTTGAAAGGTAACAATTGAGATGACAAATGTTTGAGAGTAGACGAATGTGCGCGGGTCGCGTCTTCAAGACAAAGCTTCGCAATATTCTTAGCCTCTGACAAATTCCCTTCTTATGATCATATTTAATATCGTATTTGTATGAGAAATCTTACAAAGATCTCTTACCTTCGTTTCCATATTGAAGGATTATTTACAATTTTGGTCGCGTGGCCGTTTTCGCCTTGAATTTTAATGACAAAAACTTTAAAATCTCAAATTTCTACCAGGAACAAAGACAGATTTGAATAGCCCCCAAGCCGCTCGGTAATTATGAACAGTTTGAGAACAATCCAAGAGGGCAGGTGCGGCCGTGGGGCCGGCTTTGTCCCTCAGTCCGGCTTTTCATATAGCACTGCAGTAGAAAAGTTTGTGAAATCACGCATGGGCGTTTGTTCTCAGACAGTGAGTAAACGTTGACACGCGACTCTAGGCTGCACTAGATCTCTGTCAAATTCTATCAGCCATACAAAACAAATATTTAACCGACTTAACTCCAGAAGTAAGTGCCAATAAATGCAATACCATCTCATCGTATTAGGTGACTGTTTAATGTTCACTTTTAATAATAACCTAATGTAGGCCTATATTTCAAGATTTTGTTCTTGTTTGATGTTTTTAATAACCTTACACGCACGCCGACATGTCTAGGGACTTTAATTTCATTATTACACAAGGAGAGATTTAAGATTCGTTTGTAGATCAACTGTCTGAGTTTTTACAAATTCTTTATGTCACCCTCGTTTATCACAATACTGATAGTGTGGGTTCGAATCCCGGAAGAGGCAAATTTAAAAAAAATTATGTACAATAAAAATGATAGAACTTACATATTTGCTTATAGCATAAAATATGAAATCAGATCATTTGTTTTCTCTCTGGAAAAGACCAAATCTTTTGTAACCTTTCCGAAAATATTTGACGCCATGATATCAGATTTGCGTAATTTTCATTCTTTATTCTTAGACTTGATAAATGTCTTACCGTTCAATTCGTTTCATGTCACTGCAACTATTCATTTTCTGTTTCAGAGGTTCTCTAAACTACTTTAAACAGCTTACTGCTGTTTCGGTAGGCATTCCCCGATTCTATAGCTGCATCACTTAATGGGATTAATATGTTTATAATTAAATACATATATGGGAAGCACTATGAGCTACTCTAACTGCTCCAAAAGAAAATAAAGCTAAAATATATATTTTTTTCGTTTAAGTATAAATAACAGGTAGAAGCATGAATAGTGAAAATACATGTTTGCAAACTGAATCAACTCGTGCGAGTAACGCCAGCATGTGTCACCTCGCCTCAATGACTACACATCTCGTTAGCCGTTTCCAACATGCCACTAAATACTGTAGCCTATTTCCTTCTCGTTTAAATCAATGTCCAGTCATTTCTTGACCATTTGTCAGTATTTGCTCAATTGGACACAGTGGAATTGGTTCTGATTTGGGACCCTTAACACCCCATGGGACAAGCCACCTCGTGTCACGTGTCGCTCCAGCAGTGTTGTGGCAACAGCTGAAACACGGAATGGTAGCCCGAGCGACACAATGCCGGTACAATAATCAGCCGGGTGGACGAAAATAACCTGAGATAAGTTGCAGGTTTGTGAGAAAATGAAAATCACACGTCATCGACCAGCCATCCATTCCCCCATTGTTGATGTCAACTCGCCTTGAACTTAATTAAAGCATGTGGTAGCTGGGTGTTTAGATTATAAATCAGTGTCAATGAAAGTGTCGATTTCTCCATCAATGAAACACACGACCCTTGACCTTCTATTTAAGGTATTCCTCCGCAGAGTTCGATGCATGATCAAATTTGAATTCATGAACGTATGACCCCCAAATGTGCGCATGTCAGCACCTTTAGATACTTTATAATCGGCTTGCTCTGGACATGCTCCCGTGGGAGCAACGCGTGAAGGAAAGGCGATAGGAAATGCCTTTAAAAATAACCCTATTCAAAATACTTCTGCTTCTATAAATCTTTCTCTTGCAGAATTCTTTACCATGTCACTTGCGTGCGGTGAATTTCTTATTTTTACTATTATGATTGTTAAATGAATATTCGCCGCTACAATTTCTTCAGGAATTTGGCCTAAAAATTACCAACTTTGACACTTTCCCAATTCTCAAAGTCCCAAAAACGTTATATATTCTCCACGCCTTCATTAGACTGCTATTTCTTATTTTAATTAAGAATTCATATTTTAGGCAGGAAAGTCTAAACATATATTTGCCTAATCTAGTTTTACCTATATATCCCCCCCCCCTCCCACAATACACACACACACACACACACACAAACCACCACCCCCGCACCGCGGGTTATATTTCGTTAATAAAATTTGTAAGCTTCTCTTTGCTCTCTGCCATGTATTTTGTGTATATTGTCCTTAAAAATAAAATATAAAATATCAATATATCATGAAATTAGTTTGAGCTATGTTTGATCTTATGGAAAAAAAGTCCTACCCCTCCCCCAACCACCACCATAACAAACAAAAAAAAAAACCCCCAAAAACACACACCAAAAAACCCCACAAAAGACACACAAAAAACGCCCCTATTCTTATTTAATATTAAGATCGCTTTTAATAACTTTAACAAATCTTAAATGCTCTTCTATTTCTCACCTCTGCGAGGCAGTGATGTATCGCGTGGACTCGATGCCGGTCTCGCGTCCAGCTGCTAGCCCTTCACAAGTGACGAGCAGCGTGGATCAATGTTTGCTGATGTCTAATAAGCAATTCAGATCACCCCTTGTCAGCTATATTAAATACCAGTCATTAAAACAGACTTCATCGAATACATTCTAAACTTAAGATTGCACTTTTCCGGATTTTAATACCTCTTTTATTATATACATATAGGCCAACGACGCGATGTAACTTTACACCGCTTTTTCTGAACAGAGCGTCCAGCGCTTGATCCTTAGACCGAGTTTTCCAGATAGCTAGGGTCTGTGTTACCTTATCGCGTAATTTCTGAGGTATAGCTGAACTACAGAGTTAGCGCATGTAGTTTGATTGTATTGCATGCTTTCATATATGTTGCTTACTTGGCTTGAAATGGCCTCAAGCGATTAATAAATTTAAAAAAAAATATCTATAATAATTGGATGCATTCATTGGTTTATACATATTTTTTCTAAAATACCAGTTTGTATGTCGATTTTTTCGTAACTAAAACCGAATATCTTGTTTGCTACATATTCATGACATACTATATATACCATGGATGTAAGTGTTCGTATCCTTCTCTCAAGATGTTTATAGGTTTCCCATAACAATTCGAGATTAAGATCTCTTTAGAATATTTTCTCTGGGATTGACTGGGAATTTATCTATATAGAACAGCTTTTAATTAATCGTCATCCCTGTGCCAGTTTGATTAATTTTTAATATATAATAATTAAATATTATTCTTATATAAACATATAAACAATAATTTTTTTAAAAAAATCATCATCCCTATTCCAGCGTGATTAGTTTTTTAAATAGATATACAAACATTTACTTGACGTAAATGTCACCAACGTCGAAAGGGTCTTTGTGAAATGTCGACAGTCCAGGGGCCACTTTGACAAAATGACGTACGACAAAATATATCGCACTATAAAATGTCGTCATGTAAAATATAGGGGAAAAATCTCGTTCGAGATTTGTACGACATTTTGTGAAAGAGGCTCCCGATTTGTAAATAATTAACTTGTCGTACAGCCACTCGAGTCCTCGAATATACTGCGCACATCATCGCGGACTTTATAACACTGATTTCTTCAAATCAACTGATAATACCCCAGCCAGCACGCTCACATGGGACCCATATGGACAATGCAAAAGGTACTGGATTTTCCGTGGGCCAGCAGAGATGGACTTCCCCAGTCTCGAGAAAACGCGCGTGACTCCCGTGATTTAAGTTTGAGCGACAGAATCAAGATTTACTGTCTACGTTGACAAGGCGTTCTGTATAAGCTACGATAGCCTAGCCTGGGATTCTATATAAATCTAAAACCCACATAGGTCCCACGAAGGCCCCACGGATAAATCCATGTGGGTCCCATATAGTAGCCCATGTGTACGAGTCCCATCAAGCATTGTTGGCTGGGACAGTCCGCTATACATAGAAAATTCGCATTAACCATTTGCTTTCGGTTCAGAACTTAACGCACTCCAAAACTAAATTTGTGTATTCTAAAACCACATGAAATCCGCTAGGCTTATAGGAGCGTGTGGTTAGTGTGCATGCGCTGGTGAAGACGCTTCCGCCGAACAAAATTTATGATATTAATGAATATTCAATTACCTATCACGATCGGGCGTTGTGATGATACCGCACAACGAGAATCACGCGAGATTTGGCCGATTTGTCGTACAGCATAAAAAAACATAGTATTCATGTCCGCATAAAACGAAAAAAAACTACATGTGTTCTTATTTCTGAGCACATTCAGTGGTAAGTAATTTCGCTATCTAAAGTATAGTGTTAGAAGGTCATTTCAAGTAATACGATATTTTATGATTGTTGAGATTTGTCTCCTAACCTCAAATGTCACCACTTATTAAAGCATCGGAGGAGAGCGACTATATGTCAGTATATTAAGTAGAGAGTTTGACTATATAAGCGGAAGAGGGGACACGATGGTTTACAAAGTATACTTTTTTTTATTAAGATCACTCATATGACGGTGCGCTAGCCCAAAACGTAAGAACCACTATTACACTGTAAATAAAAATTGATCAGAAACACTACAAAGAAAAGGGCAAGAACACAAAATGTACATATTTGCGAAAAGGCCGTCTTGTAGGATGTGACATAAATTCCGGTACGGTATCAATTCAGAGATATGGTTAGGTTTACTTAAGAGTAATGCTTAGTATTATAAGCCTTAGGGTTATACCTTATATACAACCAGGGTAAGGTGAAATGTAAGCCATAACTCATAACTCCTACGTTTGTCCTACGGTTTAGAGACCACAACGAAGCGGATTTGCATTTCTATATTCTCAATTATTGTTTCTTTCGATTTCCAAGGATCATCCCTTGTCGGTCGTTGAAATCGCGAGCGCTACCGATTCAGATTGACACTAAAACTAGATTATATTACGACGAGACGGTATAAAGGATATAGACAATGCGGGTTTCATCGTCCAAAATTCGTTTATTTCATCATAATACGATTACTAGGAAAGTTGGTTTAGACTGCTGAAAAATATATAAGCTGTTTCAAAATCTGTGTCTACCACAAATTAATCGATTTTTGCTGCGTTTGTTATTTATAATTACGCTTTACCCATAATAAAGAAAACCTGTTTCAGTTTTAACTATCTATCTAGTCAAGTCTGTTTAAATTTTATACACAGTGTTTCGAAGAAACAGGCCGCTGTGTACCTCGTATGAAATGTATACTTACTTATTTGTTATTTTTAATTACGCTATAACCACTATAAAGGAAGCGTGTTACAGTTTTAACAATGCTGTCAATCTCCGGCTGGACTATATCATTTTTTCATACAGTGTGACGAAGAAACTAGCCTTTCGGTATTGATCCGGTCTAATTTTTAATCACACTCTATTAAAATTCAGCTTGGATTGGCGACAGCACCTGCATGCTATAGCGTCGCTGGCCATGTAACAATAGCCGGCTAACGATCATAATCATCCCCGACTTATTGTTCTTTCCCAAATTTACTCCACATTAAAAAGCCTCTTTCAAAAATTCTCTGCCACATGTTGTAGGGTCTCTAGAAGACAAAGAAATATTGGGGTGCCCACAAATTCTCGCATGCACCCGCTGCAGTTTAACATACAACGTGGCTGCATAATGCTTCATGCGGTGAATTGATTTGAAAGCCTTTCAAAATGAGAATAGGCTACAGAAAAAAAGAGAATACAGGGGTTTTGAGCGTGGACATTTTTCAGATTTAAAAACAAAATGCCGATAAAAGATGCGACCCTAAAGCCTTGTATAAAAATGCCTTTTCTCCTCTCCGCTGTTGAAAGCATATGGTAGCAAGGCAGACTTTATAACTAACTTCAAAACTTGAAAACTTACTACTTAGTTAACAAAGAGGCTTTCAAGGAAACTCAAATGGGACTTTTATACTTGAGATATAAAAGAGGCGATTAGCTTGTCACTTGGAGTTATTACATTAAAGTCACTCAGGTGTGAACTACATTATTCAATGCTGTGGAATTGTTAAGATGTTTCGCTTCACTGAATTCTGAAGCATCCGTGAGTCAAGGCATCCTCCAGGACTTTACCATTACAGACCAATATATTTTTTAGCATTTGGTAATTTGTTTAAGTTGGATTTTGCACGCAGATGTTAATCCATTAATGTTTTATTTAATAGGAATTTGTTGCCCAATTTAATTTGCGAGGCCCAAAGATAATGAGCACACGGCTAATCATTGATTCTTTTTTAAAGGAAGATGATTCAGCTTGCAGATTCTTGGTGTCTCTAGGATAACTGTTTTTATCCATGTGATATGTAGAGATATTCAGACAACAAAATGTATTAATTAAAATTACAATATGTCTTTAAAAAGAAAATAAGTGAAATTTCAATTTGGAAGTTTAACGTTAATAAATAACAAAATACATTTTTTTTTTCTCAGTCTGTCGTGACCCCTCCTATATAGCCTCAAAAGATGATCATATGACCAATAGAGCGAAATCGCTCGCCACAGCCAGCGGCAAAGTAAAATATTGGAGTGCAAATAGAGCCGATATTGTTGAGATATCTCATGAAGACAAAACCCAATATGGCACGCAATCATGTAATACGGACATAACTGAAGATAGTGTAATCCAACAGTTACATATCAGGATTACATTTATTCGATAATACAGCGAGAGTTATATAACGGTCTTTAGTGTAACTAAAATGGAATGGTTTGTGTTGCAATATTATACAGATTTTCACATTTCGTTACTCGGATTACGAGATACCAGTCAGTCAGTCAATTAATAAACCAATGAGTCAGTCAGTCAATACTGAATCAATCAGTCATTTAATTAATGAATTATTAAAGCTTGCTTTGTGTACTTATCGTTTATACAGCTTAATTATCCAGACGTAACTTTAAAATAAAGAAATTACAACATTTTATATCTTTATGACTATTCAAGTTCTCGATTTATTGTCAACCATCGTTAAGGTGAAAACACTATAGCATCGTTTTCAAGAAAATCAGGGTAGTAACATGGATAGCGCATACTATGAAAATCTTTATTTCGTTATTTCAAGATGTCTGAAGATTTCGCATAGCAACTCGGGATTAAGATCTTTATTGAACCTTTTCTGAGATTTGACCTACAATTTGAGATGTCTCGTCGGGTTTAATAGAACAACGTCCCTGTGATTAATTGGTTAATTTAAATATAGTTTGATTGGCGTTTGACGTCGTACTCAAGGGTATTTCACTTATATGATGACGGATTGTCCACTTCACACTATACACAACCTTATGACGGGGAAGACCGGGAGGAAACCTCGTAAAAACCCCCTCCGGGATTGACGGAACCACAACATGTGACTCACTCATATACCTGATGGTCGACAGGCAGACTCGATCCGGTGAACGGTAAATCGAAGCAGGCTCACTTTTTGAGGAAGCCCACTCGCTACTACTAAGCCACGGCCGCGGGCAATTGAAATATAGAATTAGAAAATGAGTTTGACTTTTTTCAGGGTTACACTACTTGTGTATTATCCTGTGATTGTTTTTGAAAATACCAACAAGTGATGCCTCACAGGTGTAAAAACATACCCACTGTTTTGATTGGCTGAGTAAATACAGGGTGAAACAACCTTATCGATTGGTTGTATTGCTTTTGTTCTGGAAGTGGTTATTGGAAACTGACCATGCTGACAAACAAGGAACAACAAGCCTTGAAAATCCATCAAATGTTCACATGTTAATATCCAAGCTTCTATAACAGAATTATTATTATTATTCTGTGTTTTTGCTCTAAATGGATGTTCTTCAGGGGTCGCTATATGATTTATGCTGAGAATGGGGAATTCTTAAAGGTTATGTTTAATAATGTACATTGTAATTTCATCAAGCTTTGTTTCATTTACATGCTGTAAATGGGTAGTGTTTCAAGGTTTATTGCGTTTTATGCTGTAAATGGGGACTTTGTCAAGGTTTGTTACTATTGCATGCTGTAGACCTAAATGTCGAATGAGTTCATTTAGGCTTGTTTATGGTTTCGGCTGTAAATTCCAAGCTCTATTATATACTGTAAACTGGAAGTTCTTCAAGTCGTGTTCGTGTTAAGGCTGTAAACGGCGAGTTCGTCGAGGTTTGCTTTTGTTTTCTTCTGTAAGCGAAAATGTTTCTATTATTTTTGGTGTAGATGGCGAGTCCTCCTACGTTTGCTTATATGTGATGCTGTAAATTTGAAGTTCCCTAATTTTTGTACGTAGTTATGCTGCAAATAGCGATTTTCCCAAGGTTTGCCTATGTTTTATGCTGTAAATGTGGAGTTCCGTAGTGGTTTCTTGTGTTTTATGCTGTAAATTGGGAGTTCTCCAAGGTTTTTTTTAAAACATTTTATTCTGAAAATGGAGATTTGCCCAAGGTTTACTTATGTTTTGTGCTGTAAATGGAGAGTTGTTCAATGTTACTTTATGTTTAAGGCTGTAAATGAGGAGTGCCCCAAGGTTATCTTATGTTTTAGGCTGTAAATGAGTTCTCCGGGTTTTAGGCTGTAAATGGAACCAATGGGGAATTGGGTTGGTAATAGTAAGCTTACCGGTTACATATATAATGGAGGGGCTAGACATTTATCGAACCTTAAATATAAATAATCTAAATGTCCCGGATGTTCTTTTGCGCCATTCCTATATATTACCACTTTTTAAATATGCAATGAAAACCTTAATACATTATTTTGTTTTATTTCAATAGAAATGGCTTTCAGATCGATTGCGACAATTTATGCAGGTTTGAAAGATATTCTATATGAACAGGTGTCTTTGAAATCAACATTAACTATAGGTTTGACATATATCATGATTTTGTAGTTGATTAATCTTGAAACCCGAGAACATATTATACTGTTGGTTATAGACCTTTTAAAAATCCATAAAATACTACAGTTTTTTTGTAATATATGTGATATACTCACATATGTTCTTTGAATTTGGTGATCGGGGTGTTGTCAATATCATACAGGTTAAAAGAGCTTTGTAGGCGTATATGCAATTTAAGACAAAATAATATATTATCCAACAAGCTGCACGATATTGATATTTATCCCATTAATGAGCAAATTTCAGTGTAATACAGCCATGAGATATAAATAACTTTCATATCTCCATGTGAGGGGATACAGCTTTCCCACGCTCTGATGGGCCACAATCTGTTAATTGATACAATTCAACCTACGGAACGCAAGAACTTAAGATATTCAAATTTATCCTATTGATATCCCATGATTTATCTCATGGCTGTGTAATACCACCATGGTATATAAATTATTTCCTTACTTCCACGTGCGGACTATGTTATTTAACAACCTGCAAATGTTGTCTGCAGCCCTGTTAGAAACAAACATGGCTGACCGGCAGTTTGCCGATCTAATCTCGAGTCACAATTCAGTAAAATAAATATTATGGGGGTGTTGATCACTCTTATGGACGCTTTTACACCAACCCATGGGCCGGTGTCATTATGTAACCATCGAGTACCATCTAGCTTTTTTATAGCAGACTGGAAAGTACGTTACGTGTGGAGGCAAGCCCGCTTCCCGCTTTAATCAAATGCTGTCGCACTGTACTACCCTCGTTTCATAAATTATATACGGGTCAAGAATTTGAGATTCTTTAAATCCATAAATGCCGGGTCATTGATTATCAGTAAAGCGGTGAAAGGTTTGGATGTCATATAAAAGTGCTTTTATGGAGCTTAACGCCGTCCTCAAGGTTATTTCACTCAAATGAAGAATTATCAGTCCAATGGGTGAAAAAATACCCTCGACACCACTGACAACAAACAAATACAGCACAACATAGGGCAATCACAGAAGGCAATACAAAGACAGCACAACACAGGGCAATCACAGGAGACAATACAGAAGGCAATACAAAGACAGAACAACACAGGGCAATCACAGGAGGCA
>JAVFBW010113047.1:0-16020 GCA_034783835.1 Mopalia ciliata | reverse complement strand
GCTTTCTGTTGCCCTGGTGTTCGCAGAGCTAAAGGGTAACGGGAAGCAGATTTGTTTGTGATGTTCTGTATTTCTGTTTGTCGTCATATAAGTGAAATACCCTTGAGTACGACGTTAAACACCAATCAAACAAACAAACAAACAAACAATCACGTATCGAGATAATTTGCCCCCATTACTCCGGTGAATAAGAAGTTCTGAATATTATCTTGACCTATTTTGAACCACTTCAAGATTTTATTGTAGCGAGAGTGGCTAACATTTGGGTGTTGTAAAAAAGGGAAGTGACCTCCAGTACAGATAGCTGATCCTCCATTTAGTTTAATTGCTTCATGTAAAGAATACTCTCATTCCTATATTGATTTTGGCGTCCTTGTTATAAATTTAAGGAAATGAAATTGACAATTTTGCTGGCGAAGGATCTCTTGAAAGACGATCAATAGATATTGGGTTATAAATACTCTAGTCTTCTGTGTGGTTTCTCAGATCAGCTCAAGATATAAGAGTTCTCTACAAGATGGCTACTCTCTGTGAATGTTACTTTGGGAGGACAAAGGCTAGACAGTTTTGCTGGACTTTGAGGATTTTGTTACTT
Organism: Mopalia ciliata; assembly: GCA_034783835.1. Lineage (NCBI taxonomy): Eukaryota > Metazoa > Mollusca > Polyplacophora > Chitonida > Mopaliidae > Mopalia > Mopalia ciliata. The sequence goes on along the minus strand of JAVFBW010113047.1, from coordinate 15,425 downwards.
TTGACTTTCCTGGCGATCTATGTGGTTGCTCGAATCATCTCAAGATATTATAGTTTTCTTCAAGATGGTAACTCCCTGTGAATAGGTTGGTCACACTTGAATCAGTCGGTCACCCATGAGTCGGTCAATTACATAAATCCATCAGTCAAATATTGGAATCCCTCAGTCACACATGAATCAATAAGTCACACAAATCAATAATTCTCACATTAATGAATAAGTCGCACATGAATCGATAAGTCACACATGCATCGATAATCACACATGAATCGATAAGTCACACACATGAATCGATAAGTCACACATGAATCGATTAGTCACACATGAGTCAATAAGTCACACATGAATCAATAAGTCACACATGAATCAACATGCCCTACATAAATCGACAAGCCCCACATGAATCGGTCAGTCACACACATGAATCGGTCAGTCACACACATGAATCAGTCAGACACAATTGAATTTGTCAGTCATGCAGACAAGGGTAAATCACATAAATCAGCTAGCCACACAGGAATGGGTTAGTCACATGAATCGGCCAGTCACACTTGGATCTGTCAATCACTTATGCAACATCATTTGTTAGTTATTCACTTTAATCAGTTAGGCAGTCAATAATTCAGTTCATTTGTCACTTAAAAAATCAGTGGTTTCATTGGTCAAGAAATAAGTAAAAACAATCAGTAAGTAAACCAGTCAGTCGATGAATCAGTCTGTAAATGAGTCAGCCAATCAATCAGTCAGCCAACAAAGCAGTCAGTCAATAAATTGGTCAATCAGTGGATCAATAAATTAGTACATTTAGGACAAGTGAGTCAATAAATCAATTACAAAGCCAATTAATCAGTCCGCCAATAAATCAATCCACCAATAAATCAATCGGTCAGCCAATAAATCAATCAGCCAATAAATCAGTCAATAAGTCAGTCAGTTAGTGGGTGAATAAATCTGTCAGTCAGTCAGTCAGTCCAGCACATAGTCTGGCCCTTTGTGAAATCGTCTGGAGTGGAATACCACCAGTTGATGTGAGAAGGGCCATGTAGTGAGAGAGATGAGAGCTGAACACTCTAGGCTGATTGATTCAGACTTGGCATGATTGGCATTAGGTCTTGTAGTCATTATCTGTTTCAACGCAACAGATTATTCAGTTACATAGACAAGATCTATCAAAGTGTCTAACGATATGTCTGTATATTTATAATGTAGAGATGGAAACATTTGCTAGACTTTGTCGGGACTGGAAACATGAACCATTTGCATGTCTCAGTTTTGCTTCTTGTAATTCAGTATAGTCAGTTTTATGTCAGTGGTTTTGAGGAGTTTCTATCAACCATTGAGGTGCACCCTGTCATCTTAGTGAAATTATGGTGTTAGGCAGCAAGCAAACAAGGTTCTCTAGTCTTAATGGTAGTTGAAGTGTAGATCTTATGTTTAGTGTTAATGTTTGGTTAAGTGTCAATGTTAGGTTTAGTGTTAATTTTAGGTTAAGTTAAGTGAAGTATTAATGTGTATATTAAGTGTTAGTTTTAGCTGTAGTGTTAGATTAGTGTTAATGTCAGCTGTAATGTTAATGTTGCGTTAATTGTAATGTTAGGCTTAGAGTAAATGTTATGTGTTGAGGTAAGGTTAAGTGTTGATGTTAGGTTAAGTGTTGATGTTAGGTTAAGCGTTGATGTTATGTTAAGTGTTGATGTTAGGTTAAGTGTTGCTGTTCAGTTAAGGATTAATGTAAGGTTAAGTGTTGCTGTTTGGTTGGGTGTTGATGTTAGGTTAAGCGTTGATGTTAGGTTAAGCGTTGATGTTAGGTGAAGCGTTGATGTTAGGTTAAATGTTGATGTTAGGTTAAGTGTTGCTGTTGGTAAATTGTTGGTGTTACATATAGATGTAGTGTTAATGTAATGTTAGATTGAGTGTTAATGTAAGGTTTACAGTTTGGTTTACATGTGCTGGAGTATTTATCTGAAACCGGAACTGAAAATCTACATTTCTGACATGTCTGACTATCCGTAGCTTAAACCCCAATAAATAAACCAATCCAGAAGATGAACAGGAACAATTGTGGATCAGATGATTGAGGAAAATGATCTTTAATGGAGAGTGAACTGTAATATGGGAGAGTTTGAGGACAGGAGTTTTAGCGAGAAGCCTCTAAATCAAATATTCACTGACATTGCCAGCATTTTTTTCTCACTTCTCCTCTGATTGATTGTTAGGATCCCTATCATTGATCGCTGCCGTTGAGGCTTTAACAGGCATCATAGTAAAGGCTGTTGTAGAGCTATAGACTTCCCTGAGCAACAACAGACAAAGGATGATATACAAACACTGTAAATTGCTCTCCTCTATACATGTATGTATTACTGGTGGTGTGGGGTGGGGGTGGGGCTGGTACATGTTTGTTTGAAATTGTTGTTTAAGGGCTACTTCCCTGGTATGGATTTGCAACAAGTCAGGTACATGTATACAACACTAGTATTTATGTACATTTGCAGTTAATACTCGGTGCAAATTAAAAAAATTTCTGGTGTGCAAATTTTTTGTCTAGAAAATTTTGCGAATTCATTGAGAGAATAAATTTGATTCCGGTTCTTGGGAGGGGGGGTTGTGGCTTTGTGGTAGTGAGTGCGCCTCCTAAACAGATCACCAATCAAACAAACTGGTTCTTGGTTTAAGAGTACTTTTGTGGCAATATTTTATGCAAAAAAATTGTGCTGACTGCGATCCCGTTTGGCCCAGATCATGCATTTAATGTCAGTTTGGTTGTAGTTAATTCAAGCCGTTTCCTTCTACGGATCGTTAATTCACCAGCACTAAATCATGTTGTGATCCTTGTTAACAATTTTGATTTGATTTGATTTTATTCACTTAACACAAAGTGGATGCATTTACATAATAATAAATATTTTCGAAAACACAACTATAGAAAAGCAGTGAATATAAAGCATGTACATAAAGGCTTGTTCTGGACCAGTGGTTTGAAAACCGAATTGTTAATAAAGAAAATATATGGTGACATTTATTACAAGTTAGTGTATAAGATTAGAGTGCAAGTAGATGTTTAATTATATTGGGTTATGTAGGAAGTTAATAAAGTGAATTGCTGTTAAAATAAGTGAAATGCCCTTTACCACAAACACAGATTTATACATAAATCAATCAATCGAACAATTGAACATGCCAAACAATTCTAAAAGCCTTATTTACTCCAGGAGAAATTGATCTAGGTGTACAATAATAAAAGCCACTTAAATGTGCTACATCAAAATACATGTATCTACATTTAGTGCAAGGTCTTTTATTGTACACAATCTCAAGTTACCAATTAGAGTAATCGCTAACAACTGTGACATTTTGTCTAAACACAAACGGGAGTTTACAATGTGAAGTAAAACAGGGGAAGTTTTTGTAGGATTGACAATACGGAATGTGCCCCCAAGAGAACCTCTCTTGAACTGGCATGTTTATATGTTACAGTAGTCGCAACACTCACTGGGGGTTATGTCACTGGCAATGGCTTTGTTCACTCCTAAAAGCCTCTGACTAAGATCTGCAGTCTCTGGGTGTTTAATTGCCTTAACCCTGGAGGTGCTAACCCCTGGGGTGCACAGGGGGGAACCACAATACACCAGGAGTATTTTCCACACCTTTCAGCGCCTCGCACTGTGCTGTTTATCTTCCAACAACAAATGCCCATCTAATGCTACATTAAATACAGGCAGTAAGCTGAAGGGAGTTAAACAAATGGGCTTAACGGCTGCTACATGGATGTTCAACCAGGGTCTAAGGGCCTCTGATAGACAGCCTGTTAAGAAGGGCATACAGTCAGTGAGAGAACGGCAGTTATATAGGATCACAGCTCTATGATATACACACACACACCACACTCTGGCTGGTTTAAGCCTAGGTAGATTTGTGATTTCTTAGCACACAAAGCAAGTGCTGGGTTAACTTGTTAAATACATGTAGTTTACTGCCTGATCTACAATGTGTTGATATTAGAGCATGTAGTGTAGTAAGGACTGGCCGAACGCCTGCAGAGAGTTTTTATCATATGTGCTGCCTACAACAACCAGCTGACAACCCTGGCCTCTGTTAACTTGTAGGATTACCCTGAAAATGTGTCATTCTAATCTAACCTCTCTCTAGATGTGTAAATTTTGTAGAGGAGGATAGACTAGGAAAAAATTAACTGGTGTTTTCTTTTGACTGAGTTAACAACTTGTATAATTGTCCTGTCATGTACATGTTTTAATTTTGATTCGCCAGAAGATTTCTGAACTACCGAAGGATATTTTGTGACAAAGTTAACCAACGGGCCCTGTTCGTTTCTGGATATACTTATTCATGCTTATAGGATTATTAATGGAATTCTTTTAAATCTACCTGGATCATGTGTTGATGAATTTCAGGTAAAAACTGGACATATTTTGTTTGCACTTTTTATACAAAGTAAATGAGAAATGACATATTTCTGTTTTGTACCCCAGAGTTTTCTACAGGATTTTTATGGCCTATAGTTTGGGATTTTTAATGAGTGAATGCAGATGTTTCTTGTTTCCTGGCTGACAAATTCTCCCTTTATTTATAATTTTGTTATGGTTATTTCCACGGATTAGTTTATCGATTGATTATTAAAGACCTAAAGGTGAAGGCTGTAGGATCAATGTGTGGGGTTCCTGACTTAGCTGAACAGGTGCTTTGTATTAGGTAAGTGTATAATGATAATTGATCAGGGAAAGCTTGTTACTAGATTATTACTTACATAGATCGACTATATCAAGCAGGGGGAATTTACATTGTATGATTTATAATGACTAATATTGGATCAGATATTTTTATTACCTTATCAAATGAGGGATTAGTTAACATGATTTGGGTGAAAATCAACACCAGTTTTTTTTTTTTTTTTTTTCTGACCGAGCCGAAAAGAAATCTAATGAGGTTTGTTTTTCATTTTGTGGTCAGTTTATTTTTTAGACATTGTACATGTGTGTTTGTTTGTTGATAGTAAGCTGTAATAAACAATATTTATATGCATTTTGATCTAGTGTTTCATGTTAAAATCACTCCATTACCAAGCAGCCTATAGTGTTTATTATCACATCTGAGTGATAATTCATGAAAGACAAAATAACTTAACAACCCTGCCATCTGGCACAGGGGGTTAAAAAACACTTTTATGATGTCAGGGTACAGTTTTACCCCTTTTCTTTGTTTGTTTTCTGGGTTTTAATGTATTCCCCAAAGGCATAAAAATTTCCGAATGAAAAGAACGCAAAATAAGAAGTAATGGAGCACCATCAAAATAGCTTAATTGATTAAATTCTTAATGATATCTGCAATATCTTAATTTAAAAAAAAGATGAAAGCTGTCAATAAATTAATGAATGCTGTGAGAAACCCCAGTGGATGTTTATACATGGACAAGCCACAATTGTTTCTCCATCCTCAGCCTTTGAGTTTGGAATTAACTGTTTAGAAATCCACTCCTAATTTGTTGGGGTATTTGTTGTCAAGGTTTGAAGGCCGTCAGCATTGCTTGGCAGGTTAGTGTCCTTTGAACTGCCTGACTTGCTTGATCTGCGTCGAGAGAACGGAAAACATGTAAGAGATCGTTAAACAGTTGGTATTGACTCGACACGATGTGGAGTTGGCGTGTTGAGGGCTGTATTGTGCTGGGGCAAAACGCTGTAATTCGCACGGAATGTCGGCAAACATTTATGGAAAGAATGGAGAAGAAATCCAAGCTCATATCCAGGACTACTGATATGTATATACATCTAAATGTCTGACAGTTTCTAGCTATGCTCCACAAGTTTTGTCAATGAAAAATGTTAGGCAAGGGAAAAAAAGAAATAATGGATATATCATTGTAGAATCTATTTAATCTATATTCCCTTTTGCTAATGTCATCTGACTGTTTTAGGGTACTATTCTGTATATTAAAGTTTCTTAAAACAGGGTGTTCAAATGAAGCAATTGTTCACTTCAGGGTGTCCATTTGGACAGGTGGGTGCCATAGCCCTGGTTGCATACTGATGCTCTTGGAGTCGAGGTGCAACATGAAGCTGATCAGTTGGAATACTCCGCCGTCATATAAGTAAAACCCCCTTAAGCAAGGCGTAAAACAATAATCAATCAACCAGGAACATCGAAGCTGGTGTTTTGTCAAAGTTTAAAATTTACTCAAGTTTGTAGTTTTTCTGAATCTACATGTATGTCTGAAATTTAATTTCAAGTAACCATATCATATTATCAGCGTCCAGAGAGCACTGAATCTAGAGCGATGATAGTGTTAAAATAAGACTAACTTTGTATTTTGACCTGTATGCTGAAATGTTTCATTTGTAACGACATGTATAAACATGTATTGGGCTTGTAACCCAAAGGTCCCGGGTTCAATTCCCGGTGGAGGCAAGCAAATTTTTCTCTCTTCGTTTATTCAAAATAGATTTAAGTTTATTGATAATATTTTATAAGAGACTAGGCCATAATACGACAGTAAAAAGGCTCTTAGGAACTACTTGTCACTTCACCTCAGGAGTAGGTATATTATTACCATTAGATAATTATATAGCAGAGAATTAACTGTGTGTGAAAGTTTTGGTAGGAAAGCTTGTTTACTTTACGATAAGCTTGTCAGAACTTGAAACTGCCCTGTATTTTAACATCTATTCCCTAATAATTCACACAAAAATATGTTAATTCACATTAGATATAAAATCCATAAAAGTACAAAACTGGTATTGTTCTTAAGATTCTGGATTAAACTAATCCTCTTAATCCATGAACAAAATGTAGTCCGAAAGGTTCATGTGAAGATTTTTTTTGTTTAATTTAAAAAAAAAAAATTTCACGGATTTACAGTAGTCATAAGTATAAGAAAGGTAAGATATCCGATTGCCTTTTTCACCTGGGTGTTTGCTTATTTTGTCACTGGCACTTAAAGCCTGTCCCTATGAGATTGGCTTATGAAGTGTATTTTACTAGCGATGCGTGAACTACAGCAGGAGCGACACAATAGGCCAGGTGAAAAACGTCTAAATTGCTTGCCCTTATTGGCCTTGTGTCATTAAGAGGTACATTTTCTCCAGTGATTACCTGTGGATTGAGGCACATTAACTGGCTGGCCATGACATCTTACCACCTGCTAATTATCTCACCTGTGTAGTTTATTCAGACATACATACCTTTACTTACATGTTATAAGCGACGCATTAGGAGCTTTAAAATGAGCTCCAGACTGAAGAATGTGTGCTTTTTTTAAGCTAGCTTCCTCAAGTACATATTTTAGCAGGAACAAAACCTGCATTATACAGCGTCAGATATGTATCTTTACTTACCCATTGGGCTATATCCTATGCGGTACTAATATTAGTAAAATGATCTTAAAATTCAGTATGACAAGAACTTCCATTCAATCAATCCCTGCTGTGTAACAAGATCATGTCGGTTAGATAAACAGGGTGGAACAATACATGTGTATATAAAAAAAAAACACACAAAAATAACCTTAAGAATTTAACTCTGCAAATAAAATAAAATCATCTGCTCAAATTCTCAGTAAACATAACCCGTTTATAAAAGAGAATGATAAAAAAATATATATATTTAAAACCTATAAATAACCTATAAACCTAAAGCCACTTTCACAAAATGTTGTATGACAATAAAATATCGTTAACGCTATAGTTTAACATGACGTCATTTTGTGGTACGATATCTATTTGTCCTACGACATTTTGTGAAAGTGGTCCCTGACGTACAAGGTTTAAAAGCTAAATCTAACAAACAAAATCAATCCTAATATCTTGTCAGGGGCTGTAAATAATAATAGCTCTGTTTAATCTCTTGTGGGTGGTTGGTGGAAGCTTCTTGTTGGCCTGGTGCTCTCAGAGCTAAAGGGGAACATGAAGCCGATCTGTTTGTGGTGTCTGTCTAGCGTCCTGTATTTGTCCCGTCCTGTCTTTGTTGCCAGTGGTGTCGGTGGTTTCCTTCGCCCATTGGGCTGGTACTTTGCATATAAGTAAAACACCCTAGAGTACGACAATAAACCCCAATCAAACAAACAAATCCGGTTTCCCTGGTGCTTTTTGAGCTAAAGAGGGTCATATTTGTGATAACTTTGTATTGTCCTCTCAAGTTTTTGTTTATGTCCAGTGGTGCCATGGATTGTTTCCTTTAGCCATAAAGCTGAAACTCCATTGTGTGAGTGAAATAACCTTAAGTACAGCTTTAAGCACAAATCAAACAATCTCTGGTTAACCTCAGCTTCACCAATAGTTTCAGTATTGTAATGGTTTCCAGGAAAGCTTTCTTGGCAAGGAGTCCATCTGTCAACCATGAGGTATATGAGCAAGTCACACAATCTGGCTCCCGCAATCGCAAGGGTAGTTTTTACGAGGTTTTCTACCATATTCAAGCAACCAAGGAACAGTGTGGAATGGACAGTCTGTTGTGCAAGTCTTACAAACTTTGACAAGGATGCCATAAAACTATCAAATTAATCTGTTGACTTGGATACACGTGTCATGTTACGTTGAAATGATACTCAAATGACTGTTTTATTGATTAGTAAATCGTCATAAATGATATACTCTGATCATACTTAGTAATATTTCATTTGTGAAATGCCAAGGGCATTTGTTTACGCGTGAACATGTACCATAAAATATCTAGATACTCCTTGTAAATTATTTTGTAATGGTTTTTTAATAATTTATAAATTCAGTTCTTTGATCTGGCCCCCTTGCTAAGGACAAAATATTTGAACTATATTTATGCTATCTGCTTTTGGGGAACTTTGAAATTCCCAACTGAGCTCTTTGGAAGTCAGCCTCCAGTCATGGCTAAGTGGCTTCCTAAACTGAACCTGCTTTGATTTACCATTCATCGGATTGAGTCAGCTTATCGACAATCAGGTACATGTATATGAGTGAGTCACATGTTGTGGCTCCTGCAATTGCGGGGTTGGTTTTTACGAGGTTCCCTGTAATGAGGCGGTGTGAAGTGGTCCAGTGGCAATCCGTCGTCATATAACTCAAAACAAATCTTTGGAAGCCCAATGCTATTATATAGAAAGTCATAAGCACCAATAAGTCAATTTTTGATCAGCATGTGGTAGGAGGACACTTACTGTTACCTGGCGCTCTTAAACTTTAGGGGCAGCACAAAGCCAATCTGTCAAGTCAATTTAGTACGTTCACGTTCCCCCAGTTGTGTTTGGAAGGGAGTCTCTTGTTGCCTTGGTGCTATTTGATCAGAAGGGCAATGCGAAGTTGATCTGGTTATGGTGTCCTTGTATTTAATACAACCTGCAGTTATTTTGTCTTATTTGTTGCCACTGGCAGTATGTTTGTCCCATTCCGCAGGAGGCAGTCATAGGAGTGAAATAAAGCCTAATCACACAAACCATGCACACTTTCAAGCCCCTGGAAGCTTAATTATGTTCCACTTATATTAAGCTACAAAGTTGTGAAAATTTAAAGTGCATTCTGGGAAATGCCTTTGAGACTAGAAATTACATCATGTATCTGTATGCTTATATGCTTCTTCTATAACCCAGAGAGTTATCATCAATGGAGTTAGTCTACTTAATTAACACAGATAAAAAGAGCTTAACTAAATGTAATTATGAACATGTACTCGTAAACACTGCTTTATGAGGAAGTTAAAATTAGATGTCAGTTTATCTTCAAAATGTCAAAAATCATAAGTTTTAATGAGAAACTTTAATCTCGCTACAGAATATGAAGTCTAGTCCCTTGCACTGATATCCGTGTTTGTATAAAATTTATCACAGAGGAATATTGTCAGTTTGGGCCTTTTTTATTGGCTGTAATATTTTCTACAAGGAACAGAATGCTCCAGGGAGATTTTTCTGAACATGGTAAATTGTCTGAATGCCTTTGATCGCTGGTTGTTTCAATCTCCACAAACCCGGGGATTTATTAGCCATCACACCACCACTCGCACTACAAACAGTTTATCGTTGGGATTCATCAATTTAACGCCTTTCGCAAAACCGATGCCAACACTTAAGGCCATAGAAGAAGGAAGAAGAGACTACATTTACTAGTTAACTTCAAGAAAGTGTTCGAGAAATATAAAACCAGAAATGAACTTGGATTCTTCATCTTTTTCATCAACAATAAAATTTGAACCCTAAAATTAACATTTGTGTATATGACTCTTTTTGATTTCTTGCATATTTGGGACACCCTTTATTAATTTTTAGCTTAAAATATTTATATGTTTAGGACGCCCCCTGTTTCATTTCTGGGTTGTACCGTGATCTCCGCCCTAACATATTTACACCTGTAGTATTTCTGAGTTAACATGTGACCTGCTTCTCACTATGTCTTTAACCTCACTAAGCTTTGTTTACACCTGTGAGTGATGTAGACAGGTGTATTACCTGTCTACTGTTTACAGGCATGACATTGTCACCTGGAGATGTGAATATCCTACCTGGCAAGATATGTGAAGGTCAAAGGTGAAGTGAGAGACCTTAAAGGCATACCACATACAACAAGCTTCATATTGCATTGAATATTTTCTTATTTATTGGCTTGAGTACAGCTTTAAATCATAAACAAACAAACTGATTTATCAGAATGTTATACTTTCTGATTTCATCTCTTTTACATTATAAGTTTATTTAGTCTTTACCCATACCAGCTGAATAGGTAATTCAAGATTTTTAGATTGGATTGAGTTTTTGTGTCCCAATAGTTTTGACTGATTTGAACATGTCCCACAAGTCTGACAGAACTTCCTGTTTTTTACCCGCCATGATTACAAGATCGCAAGTCATCATGTAAGTGGAATAACCTTGAGTAAAGTGATTAACACACATCAGACAAACCAAATACCTAGAATACTGTATAAGTCACCTGGCATGATTTTGAGCAGAGGATTGAGAGGGTGCTTTCTGCTGCCCTGGTGCTTTTGAGGTTTAACAGGCAACATAAAGTCAACCTGTTTGTGATGTCTTCTATATTTGTATGTACTGTTATTGTCCTGTATTTGTCCTGTCTTGTCTTCCCTTGTGGTCAGTGGTGTCAAGGGTGGTCTCCTTCGCCCATTCTTCTGGCATGCTATCGTAAGAGTCTTACATGTACATAGGCACAGTTGTGTCCACCCATCCAAATTGACAGTTGAACACCCTGAATTGATCGATTGATCATTTGAACAACCCGTTTTAAGTAACTCAAACATGCAGGAGGTAGGGAAACTGTTAAAGTTACTTAAAAACTGATGCAAAATGTACATACCTTTGATTTCTGGCTAATCCCCTACATGTATTATCCTTAAAAGTGGCGTTGAACCCAAATCAATTAAATCACCATCTTGTGGTTATTTCATCAAGCTTATATGTTTAATCTGTTAGCTTTCTATCAGGGTACGGCAGCCACAGAGCAGGAAGTTGGTCTACCTGTGAAATGTTGATAAGCCGTTTATACATGTAGAAGTATATAACATTACATGTAGATATTTTTATAGCAACATACAACTCTACCGCCTAACTTAAGACCCGGATGTACATGTGGTAAGCCGTGATACAAATTTAACAGTTTATTTTAATTCTCTCAAAAACACCCTCCAGTTACATGCACATATATCTCAGTCAGAGTGTTGTGCCTGTTACCCAAAGGTCCTGGGTTCGATTCTGGGTGGAGGAAAAAAAAAAATTCTCTATTCAATTATTTAAAATATATGTACCCTAATAGCCATAAACCCAAGTTTAATTCATATTGAAGCAAGCTACATTTCCTTCTCAACATTGAAATTTATATAAAATACTGTTAAATATGCTCCATATTAAAATGAACTGTATTATGGTATGCCCAGCGTTCATCCAGTTGTTCCACCATAATAAGGCAAGGAAGAGTGTGGAGGGGACAATCCAACGTCGTTACGTCATATAAGTGAATTACCCTTGAGCAAGGGCTTAGCCAGACACCCGTCCAACTGGACACCCTGAAGTGAACAATGGCCTCATTTGGACAGCCTGTTTTAATAAACTTTAACATAGGAAACCTGTTGAAATTAGACACCAAGTTACTTGAAAAGTGAAGCAAAATGACTATTTTGTTATGGACACCATACTTTGGATTTCTGACTAAGCCCCTGCCCTTGAGTAAAAACGGTAAACAATAATCAAACAAACAAACAAATCTAGGGTAGGAAGGTCTGGTGTCTGCCAAAGATTCACCTCCCTTTTCCACCATATTTAAGTAGAGCCGTGTGATAAATGGAAAATCCGTTCACCTGTATATCATCATGCAGCTATGTCTTAAATTTGAGAAATCATCAGTAGGCACAGAAAAAAACAGGGAGTGGAAGAGGGCCATCAAACGCTCACTTTGTCAGCACATGTGTGTACGAGTGGTTTCCAGCCAGCCCACACGGGGAGCAGTAAGGGGATGGTATTGTGTTAAGCCCCACTACATTATGGTCTATTCTTTTTGTGGTCAGGAATACATGTAGTATCCATTCATTTTCATTTACTTGGTTCTCTATGCTCTGTAACTGTATCATTGTTACAACTTATTTTTTTCCTTTATTTATTTATAAAATATTTTATAGATAGTTTTCACATGAATCTTTCTTTCGTGTGATTATATATTACTTCATATGACTTTAGCTATATTATCTAGGATTTCACAAAAAACCTGAGTTTTTACATAACATAAAAATTTACCTTTGACCTTGAAATAACTAATATTTTGTTTTGTCACTAAGACTGAAACTTTCCGGAACTTCACCCTCTTATCCTTACATTTGATCGGATTTTTCAAACCTGAACTAAAGTCTGTTCTTCGGGTGGTTGGAGAGAGAGCTCCCTGTTGCTCTGGTGCTCTCAAAGGTAAAGAGGAACAGTAAGCTGATACGTTTGTGATATCATCGTACTGGCCTGTGAGTGTCCTCTATTTGTCCTGTGAGTTTTTTGTTTGTTACCAGTGGTGTCGGGGTAGTGTCCTTCATCCCTTGGGCTGGCACTCTGCTATGTGGGTGAAAAAAACTTAAGTAGGGCATTAAACCCGAATCAAGCAAACAGTCTGTTCTAACTAAGAAAATGTAACCCCAAAATGATGGTAATACTGCTGATACTGACTTTCTATAGGATACAAAAATAATTCATCTTTTAGATATGAGAGGCTTCAGGGATGATCAACAAAAACCTGACTGACCTTCACTGTGTTAAAATTTACGCTCACGATGAGGAAATAATGTTTTGTTATTATTATCAGTAATCCCATGGTTTGAAAATATTTCTACCAGTAATTCTGAAATCAGGCTGTGGATTTGATAAGTTATGTTTTTATTAAGTGAAGAAATTTCACTTAATTTTATTCGGTTATTGTAAAATTTTGGTCACTACTCACTGATTCACCGGTGCTTATTTCCATTCTCATATTCCCAAACATACATGAAGGCTCCTCTCTGGCAGAGAGTAGTATGTTCAGAGTTTAGTCAGGATGTTTTACTCAGCACTGGAAGATCATTAATTTTCCAGTGTGCCGTGTAAAGCACTTAAGATTTTATGTTTACTGTTAGCGTAGCTATATTAACCGTTGAAGTAGAACATCATTTAAAAGTTATAAATGAAATACCATTGAGTGCATAATGCAGTGTAAAACACCAATGAATTCACCAGACATGAACATACTTGTACTCTGTCTGTTGAGTAAATTGTAAATTTTACACAATAATTTAAATATGAAATGAATAGAATATTTTGCAAGGCTTATGAGCTGAATATATCTTAAGTTGGTTTCCTTCTGAATATTTTAATTTTCAAATTTTGTTTTCAAATTTATAGATACAAAATAATCCTGCTGGGCTTGATAAAACTTTGTACGTGTACATTGTAGTTTGGTCACCAATATGATTTGTTTTGTGAGCTATTCAAGGGAGACAACTTAGTCAGTTTTTTCTTGGACTCTGTTTAAGGCCTCATCTAAAAACAGTAGCCATGTTTTATGTTTTAAACTGCTGACTTATTATGGCAAACTTTTGGCTAAGGACAGTATTATTGAAAAATATTTATGCTGTTAGCTATGGAGGAAGATTAATTTTCCAACAGATCATTGGCATATAACTCCCGACAGGGGCTTAGCCAGAAATCAAAAGTATGGTGTCCAAATTGGTCATTTTGCTTCACTTTTCAAATAACTGGGTGTCCAATTTTGACAGTTTCCCTATCTCCTGCATGTTAAGGTTTCTTAAAACAGGGTGTCCAAATGAGGAAATGGTTTACTGGACGGGTGTCAGCCTAAGCCCCTGTCTCCAAGTGTACATGTATGTACTTATAGTGTTCCTGTTCACTCTTTGGATGTAAACAGCCTTCATATGATTAATGAAATATCCTTACGGTTTTCTTCGACCCTTTGGGTTTAAAATGAGCCAAATTTTTTTAATCACTTGGATAAAATAATGGTAGCTATCTTAACTATACTTTGGTGGAACAAATAATTCAAAGTTCTAATTACAAATAGTTTAAATTTTATCCTATTATGTAGTTTTCCCTTGATCATATCCAAGTGGCAAAACTTAAATCGCCTAAATTCTGGCACCTTTATTTTTAGCAGACCCTACATGTACATTTTCCACGGCGTGTTTCTATAACACTATTCATGTTTGAAACTTCAAGCTTGTCCCTCGTAAAGAGCACGATGTGATCTAGTGAAAGGTGTCTCATTTTTTATTAGTTCATCCTTGATTTTTTAAAATACTTTCTGAAAGCTGTATTTTACATTTTTATAAGACTTTCCAAGGTGGGATAGACAAAAAAATCCACTGAGATCAATCTCATCAAAATTTGTTTAAAATGAGGCACTGTGTACTAGCTCAAGGACTATTCTCCTGGGTCTACTAATCTATTGAGTTTTATCGTTATTGCACTTTGAGAAATAAACCTTGAAAAATGCCGTCTATTTTATTCTGTTGACATTCACACATTTTACAATATTTTTAGAAATAATAATCAGATTTTCACCGCATTCATAAATATGTACTCGTGAGTATTCAACCTTTCCAAAAATATATACATGTACATGTAGATATAGGCCTATATGGTTCAGATTTAAACTTTTATGTATAATAGACTAAATATAACGGGTGTTCTGAAAACTGACCAAGGGGTCCTGCAAGCACAGCATAAAACATCAATCAATCAATCTGATGTAGCTATTGAGATAGTGTTAGGATTATACCCCCACAACATTATTGTAATATTTTATATATTCTATATCTGCTAGAATTTTCCAATATCTTGAGACATTCTTGACTAAAACAATCCTTATTGTCAAAGCAAACATTGTTTGAAGGGGGGGGGGGGGGGGAGGGAGGGAGAGGTTTACTTTCGGTTAACCCCGTTTTGTAAACAACAAAAAGGACAATAATCCCCATAAGCA
>JAVFBW010113036.1:0-16021 GCA_034783835.1 Mopalia ciliata | reverse complement strand
GTGGGGTGGTTGGAGCTGTAGTGGATGTACTGGTCTGTGTGAGTTGGCTTACGGTAAACGCTCGTTTGAAGTTTGTTTTAGACTAGATTCAAAACGCAGGCGTAATTAATAAAATAAGATCAGACACCTGCGACTGGGATCTTATATAACCAGTTGTGGAGCATTTCCACCGGTTGATGAGTAAAGTGGGTGTGGTTTATTTCAAAGTTTTGCCATGACGTTGATTGACAGCTAATATAAACAGTTTGACCAATCAGATGCAAAACATAAAATCAAAAAATAGTTCAATTCTAGAACAGAATGGCGCGTAATTTTATTAAAAACCAATTAGTCCGCTGTCAATCAAAAGGGGTGGGAGGCATTCAATTTTGTTTCAATTTAAACAAATGTTATGAAAGCAAAAACAAAGCTTTGGCTGTCTTTATGTCCACAATTAGCCTATCGCCCACAATTGTCAGACGTTTTATTCATTTTTGTAGATGTTTGACCTAATTTGATAAATTGTGCATGTATGCACACATGATTTAAAATCCAGAATCTGTGTTTTTGTTTTTTGAGTTTCTACACATGAAGAATTCACGCTACAATCAGTAGGTAAACACCGGTAGTCAAAGTAGTGATTCCAAAGATAATAAACGATTATACTGACACTTTCAAACATTGGATTACCCCTAGAACGTCATGGTTGGGGCTAATTGCAGAATTGGTCCGTCACCTGTAAATAGCATATAAACATGCCATCGCCAAAAACAATCACATCGCAACACACTGCCAAGTTTACTTTGCATTTCTGCTAATTTAAGGTCAAGATATATTACCAAAACGCTCGAACCACAACAATTTATCTGTCTACACAACAGTCAATGAAGAACTCAGCCTCCATGTTCAATTCTGCGTTTGACGATAGGTATGTGTCCTTTTATAATTCATAGCCAGATTTTTCGGAATTTATTGATTCGGGGGATCGGACTTAAGGTTAGTTACCCTTTTCATGATAGTATTGTTTAGTTTTATTTCTGTTTTATTCATCGATCTTTTACAATAGATTATCGTTTTTTAGAGTGACGGACCAATTGTACAACGGCTCCAAAAAAAGTTTAAATGTGTCTGTTTTGGTATCTTCGAGTTCCATTTCCAGTAAAACCAAGATCGTTGGATGGTTTCTGTTTTCATTTGATACGCAATTGGCTTACCAACTTCAATACATAGCCTGAAAAAAAGCAAGACACAACGAATGAATACGCGAGACGACTTCATTGTGAATTTGAGTGTAGTTGGCACAGTGCCAATTCACATACTTTGCTATTGTTAAGTCGGATAAACTTTGCTACTGTAATGTCGAATAATGAGTGATTAGAAATTATTGAGTCTATCGACATCATCTTCGTCAGTGTATAGACCCAATACAAGACCGTCATCTGTAGAAGATATATTTCAGTACATCATGAGATATGCATTCTAATCAAAATCAGATCTATGGCAATCACCCCAGATACAATGTCGAGAGGTTCCTTAAATTGACCAATCATAGAGTTACTTCTTAATTCTGGTTTGTTAAAGCCGAAGATATCCGCCCACAAAAAGTTTCCCGACTGCGTATTTGCATGACCAAAGAAAAAATGCATGCACAATGAACAAACACCATTCAAATAATAAGCTTTGAGTAGAATTACAACATCAACACAGAAGAAAATCGGACAATTTCTGATTGTTTTGGCTAAATTTGTTGACTACCATGTTATCTGTATTGTTATTAGACAATTGAAACTGTGACATTTCCTGAACCCCAATAAGCTTGGCCTAATTCAACAGTATAAGTAGAATGATTGCTTTATATCTCAATATAGCGACAAACAAATGACGGAGAACGTTTTCGAAATCTGATGTTAATCACTAATTAGATTGTGAGATATGTGGTTGCTCATTGGTCTATTATCTTTATTTGTTTGTAAGTTGAGTAAAAACCTTGTAGGCCTATTTCGGCGTCAGCGGCCTCATTTCGTAGATATAGTGTATCTGTAAATAGTCTACCTATACTCTATCATATAATGTAGCCGTGATCTCGACGTAAAAAGTCGTGATCTTGAATTTGTTTATAGTTCTTTTTTATACCAGTTATACCTGTCACCACTTATGCCAGCCTTGGTAACCCTTTCCACTGTATATAGTATTATATTTTGTGTGCGCCCGATTCCCATGGTCCTCTGCCGGTGACACAGATTGTGACATTGGGACATTACCGTATGCCAAATGCTTACGAACGTACAAAGGCGCATGGGAATTAGGTAACAAGATGACTGGAGAACGTCGATAGCTGGCTGACAGAGCAAGTTTTACACTATTTACAGACGTAGACTCATGACTGCTGAATATGAGGTATTAAAGGAAAGCGTTAGATATATAGACAGTGTTTTTCATGTTGTTTCCGTTTGAAAAGATTTAACTGTCTGTGTACTTTGGATAACAAAACTTTAAGTCATGCTTGCGACATTAGAAAAGTCGGGATCACGACATAAAACTTCTTTAACCTGTAACCTGGCACCTATCATAGTATGAGCTTCCTTAAATTATAGGTTCAATTGCTTCTGTCAATTAATATCTGAATTTTGATATTCTGAAATATCTGACGCATTTTATATGCCAAACGGGATTTTAAATCGCCCATTAGCTTGTTAAAAGTACTGATTCGCTTCAGTTATTTGTTGCTTAACCGACAATTTTCTCTCTTCCGGCCTGACAGTAGACTAGAAATTTTAGCAGAAGGGCCAGTTAGGCCTAACTTCCGTTTTTAAGCCATGTATACCCTGAGATTACAATAAAGTATATTGTAATCCCAGGTCATCTTCTCTAGCCAAGGGTTACTATTCCGAGCTACTCTGCATTTGAACCCTTGGCGGATAAGTCCTGTATAATGGGACTCAGCTTTCAAGCAATTGATTGGATACGTAGGAATTTCTACGCATCCAATTAGATGTTGTGCTATTAGAAGACTTGGCTAGTGAATTTGGCGGCGAATGTAACTGTTAACCGCGGGAGATAGCTTGAACCTTGCTCGTTTTATCCGCCAGATGGCGTAGCGGAAACTCTCAATGCACATTAATTATCTGCCAAGGGTTCAAATACAGAGTAGCTTGGAATAGTGACCCTTGGCTAGAGAAGATGATCCCAGGTATACCTATTAGAAGGATCAATAATTTGTTCGATACGGTTACTGAACATTTCTAAAGCCGGTAAGTCTACTTAATTAAGAACCGTCTCTTACGTAAATTAATTTAAAAGTCTTCTTTTTTTTCAACTACGTCAACAAACATCGCCACCGCCGGCAAAAAGTCTGCATACTAAAACCATTTTATAATTTTTAACGATCTGTTTAAAAGTACACAAAATGGACTTCTATATGATTATAAACGATATGAGCTGAATATCGGGGGACCGTATTTTTTATAATCTAATGTATCGGTGTTTATACTATGTCCACTGGCAACGCAAATGTCATTCTCTTGATTATCTTAGTGTCATTGCCTTTCTGTCAACAAGAGACAGTTATGACATTTGATGAGGTCTTTATACCGAGTATAACCAAACGCATGCATATAAACCGTGATACCGAGATCAGAGACCCAGGTCTTTAGGACGCTCCAGGCTAAGGGTCTGTCATCTTCCCTATAGACAAATCTGATGTCGTCATAAAATTGTCACGCTTGGCCCGTTTCGGCAGCACACCGAGACAGTTGAATATCTTGCTTGTTTGTTTTGTTTTTTTAATTTAAAAACCGTAAATGGTATACAGGCCTACATTTGACAGAAACTGTTATTTTTTGGTATTTACAACAATAATGTGATAAACATATACGAACATGTTCATTACTGATAAGATCAACCGATTAAGTCAGCCATCTGTTGCAATAATTGTAAATTACGTCTAAAAATGGTTTATTTACGATCAAAACATTTAAATAACGGTGTAGGCCCTTCTTGTATTTTCGATAACAAAAAAAAATAATTATTATACTATTTTTTTAGATAAGGGAAGAAAAGGTTAAATTCAGAATCGTGACCTTTCGGCACTTGACTTTCAGATATCTGCATTCAACTGACGGTAACCTCCACTTATCATCTCCAAAGTGTCCACATCTCCCATATGCAAGGGTCGAAATTCGTAGTACGAGATTTTCACACCACTACCCTTGCCGCCATTGGAGACAAAAATGTGGCAAATATTTAACTGAACAATTGTAGAAAAAAGTAGCCAATCAGTGAATCGTTCACACGTCTACATGATTTCTCTACGTAGCCATCATCAGGGTAATGTAAAACAGTTTACAAAACAAACATGTTTACATTTCAGTTATGTAAGAAATTTACATACAAAAAGCCTACTTACACAAAACTATCAGCTGAATGTGGAAGAAAATATAGCGGACGTTTAAAGTAGGTGTTTCGGTTTATATCGCCCAGGATTCTTTCAATAATATACAATTCCAGTGGTGAGCTCTGTCGATAAGTTTTGTGTTTCTTTGCTAGTTAAAATGAGATAGAATTGTAATGTATTGGGTCCTTATTATAAGTCTATCGGGAATAGTCATGACGTCAGTGATATGGTGAAAATAGTGACAATTAGACAGGGGTTTTTAGGTTCACGAGGTTCACAGCTGCCATATCTAGTGCACAGATCTGTGTTTGTAGGGTTTCTGTAGATGGAAATGTCTAGGTTTAAAAATTTTAGATGTAACAAGTGTTCATTATTGTTGCCAAGGATTTGTTCATTTTTAAACTGGATTTTAGGGTCAAATGAATTTAGTTTATTCACTACAAGATTTTATAAGTTTCTGTGACAATGTGATTTTCTAGTTCTGTCATTAAGATATCTGCTAGGACGGCTCCAATAGGTGATCCCATAATAACATCAGTTTGTTGGTAAAATTCTGAATTAAACATAACAGGACTTTAAAAACAGCAGTCCAAAATTGTTTTTGTAATTTAGTACAAACTAATTTGTAATTCGTTTATCCAGTATTGTCTACAACTGGTCTGAATGGCAGAAGGCCAGTGTACCCTTTGTGAATTTTAGGTTAACCGAATGCTCTAGCACGTCTTCCGTTACTGTGGGCCCAGGGTTGTATATGCATCTTCTGTTATCTCCCCATTGGCATAAAGTCCTTTAAGATAGCCTTGCAAAGTAGGGATCGGCGTGAGAGTGGGATCGTTTTTGATTTCCTTGAATTTAATCTGATCACCGTATTGCTGAAAACACATTTCCCATAGTGTTCCATTTTTAGAACAACAATACCATTTCCTTCGTCGGGTGTCATCAAAATGTATTTAGAGCGCAAAATATCTGCGAAATAGCATATTTAATATTCTACACTACATCGCAACTGGCCTTGCTATTTAGAAATAAATTATTTGGAGCGACAGAAACGGACAATATATTGGATATTTAGCAGGAGATTATACGCAAAATAAATCTGCTCAATTGCAAATGTATTGGATATTTTTAAGATTGCGATTAGAAAGAAATTATGTTTTGCAACCGGCTTCGCCATGTAGAAAGGCTGGTTTTAAGAGTGCGTTTGCCCAAGAAACAGACAATATTTTGCATATTTAGCAGAGTGAGATTCTATTTAAAATATCTGGGAAATAGCGTACTCAATATTCTACACTAAATCGCAAATATATTGGATATTTATCAGACAGAGATTATAAACAACTAATGTGGGAATATTATCTGTTTAATATTTTAGTATAATTCTCAACTGGCCTCTCTATTTAGAAAGGCTGATTTTGTGCGACTGTGTTTGTCCAAGAAACTATTAGCTATTTAGCATATATTTTCTATAAACCGATCGTCAGGATATATATAGCTTCAATTTAGATAATTGCGAATTAAGGCTAGAATATCACTGATATTTAGCATATATATTCTTTTTATATTTCCAGAGTGTTAAATATTCAATATATTGCCAGATGCTCGGATAACTTTCGATGGACCCAGTTTCGAAATAGTATTCACAATTTGCAAATTAGACTATCGCTGCTATTTAGCAGATATTAATTATATTCTCAGAGTGCTAAATATTCAATATGTTGCCTGAGTAACTTCCAAAAGACCCAGTTTCTAAATAGCATTCACTACTGCGAATTATACTAGAATATCGATATGCTACGGTGGTCGGCAAATATATAGTTTCAATTAAGCTACTATTTTGCAAGTGCTATTTAGTTTCTAAATATCTGCTACGACAATATTAGCCGTTTACGCACTTTAATGGAACACAACGGGTTTTGCATTTCCAGCATTAGATCAATTTTTGACTCGAATGCATTTTTCTCCGAGATAAAATACTACTTTCTGACGACGGGCTGTCTTTCTGAAATATTAAAGAGTGAAATCTAGTAAACTTCGCTCAACACACTTTCTTCTTGGCTTGCAAACAGATAAAGCATCTCGTCAATTCCCGCGCTTCGCGAGAGAGTTCCATGATTTCATTGGCAATTCAAGGTTAAACCTTGTCATTACATATCCCTGTTTAATGTTATCACAGATGCAACCATATCCTCCACAAGACTTATTCACTTCCAGCCGGATATGCATGCGCGGTTCTAATAACCAAATGCCCACGGCTGTGACTTATTGGTAGCGAGTGCGCTTCCTAATCTGAACCTGCTTCGATTTACCGTTCACAGGATCGAGTCCGCCTGTCGACCCTCAGGTATATGAGCGAGTCACATGTTGTGGCTCCGGCAATCACGGGGGTGGCTTTTACGAGGTTTCCTCTCGAATTTCCACCGTATTAAGGCAGTGTACAGTGTGAAGTGCATGTACAATCCGTCGTTATATAAGTGAAATGCCCTTGAGTACGACGTTAAACACCAATCAAACAAACAAACAAACAAACAAAGTGATAGCCGAATTGTAGCAGTAGCTGACAAATGGATTTTGTTTTGAACTTTGAATTTAGAATTATGCATAGAATTAATAACGCTAGAATTTGAGATAGTTTAACTAGACAGAGGAAAAAAGCACAAAAAAAACAAAACAAAATAGCTTTGTTAATAATTTGACAGTCCCGAATGGTTCAAATTTTACTTAGTTTTATCCACAGAGGACAACAGGTATGACGCCGGGATATTAGAACGAAGACAGGCTATTTGCGTCATCTTCCTTTTTATGTGTTCATCACATGAATTTTCGCTTTAAATAAGCACTTGTAATCTCTTTGCTATAGCTGTAGGGGTATTTTTATATACGCTTATGCTTCTTTTCCTATTGGAGTATTTTAATTGGCTTTACTGCTCCAGTACATGTACTCCAGCCCTGGTTTAATTATGTAAATCCGGAGAAAGGTTAATCTGTGAATCGCGGACCCGTTTAGATTGACTGAACTTTAAAATTTATAAATAGCAGATCAAACTGTAGATCCAACCAGCATGCCGCTTAATCTCTAGCCGACACCACCAGCGTTAGTGGAGAGGATATAACTCCCCCTTAACGCCAAATAATAAGGAGAAATCACATCAGAAATGCTGTCGTTTATTCGCAGAAGATTGTTTATGATCGCAGTTTTTCTAGCTGGAACGAAGACGGAGAATGTTGTAATATTCTCCCAAATCGGTAGTCATTTCAAATTAGCATCAATTCTAGCAGAAGAGCTTATTTTCAGTGGATTAAACGTTACTATTGTAGCTCCTAATATATGTGTGGGTGATTCGCTTTCTCAGTTCCACCATATTCCTTACAAAATCGACGAGACGCGTCTCCGGGACAATTTAAATGAATTCCAAAGGACGTTCTCCACGCTGAAGTCGGAGTCCAGCCTCTTCCCACATGTTGGCAGGATGGTCACTGAAGGTCTTTTTAAGTCTTCCCGCCGTATCTTATCTCAACTCGCCGAGGTAAAATTCCAACTAGCCATCGTGGATCCGGCGGTTGTTGACGCTCTCATTCTTGTCGAAGAGCTTCAAATTCCTCATATAATGTTTTCTTGTAGCAGATTTGACGTACATCTGGCTCACATTTACGACAAGACCGCTCCACTTTCACTAGTTCCAGTGGGAAGACGTCAGCATGGCTATACACACAAAATGTCTTTTTGGGAACGCGTTTTCAACTTATTGAATTATGTTAGTCATTTCATGAAAGTTGCACGAACTAGGACAAATATGACGAGTTTGCGTCATAAACAGTTCCCGGAGTTACCTAAAGTGGAAACCGACGATTTAATAAGGAAGGCCAAACTGTGGATTGTCGTTTCTGATTTCAGTCTTGAATTTCCTTACCCAGTGATGCCAAATGTAAAATATGTGGGAAGTATAACGACTGCACCACCATCCCCTCTGCCACAGGTAAAACAAATAGTTTTAAAAAATATTTTTGTTTATTATCATCAAGGATTAACCTCGGACTAGCACTCAAGAGCCTTTATTGCCAAAATAATTCACAACAGGATATATTTTCAAATTGTTGTGTTGTATGTCATCCATATCCAATTCCCGTTGACAAAATTTATTCCTTGTTTACCCGATTAACAATAAGCTATAACCATAACTTAGTCGATGGCGTGTCGGGCACCTGATTCTCCTTCGTCGTACCGCTCGTGATGGACCTCCCGTATAATAATTAGCGAGTCACTCGATGTGGAGTCGTCTTAAGTGGTAGATTCAATTCAGAAAGCAACGTACTTGTATATAAAGAACATTTATCTTCACAAACAACGTGAACCCTCAGACTTTTAAAACCGACATTCGTATAGAATCATAAAAGGTAATTTAGATTATAGGTCTGGTGGAACCCTTTCTGGCTCTGCATAAAATCCTTTTCGGATCGATTGTCGCCGGTAACTCGCCCATAAATGTATTCAATACCAATTCACCATTTTTTTCACAATGCATGGGGCCATATAGAACCATGGATTTTTGTCCAAAAAACCTTTAAAAACCATTAGCCCGCGGCCGTGGCATAGTTGTAGTGGCGCTTTATATTCCTACTCAGATGTACCGTTCTCGGGGTCGAGTCCGTAGGTAGACAATCTTATGAGTGAATCACATGGTATGGCTCCGGCAATCGCTAGGATGGTTTTTAGACAAGGATGAGTGTAAAGAGTAATATGACAATTGACAGTCCGTTGAAATATAAGTGAAATACCCTCGAGTACGACTTTAAACCCCAATCAAATAAACAAAGCAAAGAAGCGTGGACAGTTAATCGGAATAGTACCTACCCTAAATGTGTGTGTGTTCTCTGTCTACTTGAGTACTAACAGGTTAATGACCGCCCTGGAAACGTTATATCTAAACTGAACAGAGCACGACACAGGGTTAGGCTTCCGGGCAATTACTGTGTTCTCTCTACTGCAATGCTAGCTGGTCAGTAATGTACATACATTGTATTTTCAATAGTCACCTTGCGAGAAAAGACAATAGTTCACCTGTAGCTAAAATAAGTGATTTGAACATTCCTAGGATTCTCTGTCGAGAGTCTGTATAGTAACCACTTAAGATTATATCTACAAATTTGTTGCATTTTCAAGTTCGATATTGGATATTTTAAAATGAGTTCTAAAACATGATTTGTAAATTTTCTGCGACTTTATAATAACGGAAAAATGTCCAAAGAAACCAAAGTACTAGTATTTATTATTTTGAAACCTATTAAGTTCCACTTCGTTATTATTATAACCGAGATACAGTAAGTGATTTCAGTTCAATAAATTGCGTTTAAAAGGACTATTATTCATGCCGTGTCTCTTACGTGGAAAAGTTTTAAATACAATTTCTCGTGCGATTAGTGCGACATCCTAGATGCCTCAGTGTCTGTGCTGTCCTAGTGTCTGTGCTGTCTTTTATCAGCACTGGGGGGAGATTAAATTTCCAACAGTATCAAAACGCCTCTCATTTTATGATTGTGCTAGTGTCGATTTTTGTTTAAATACAAGGCCGTCAAATACCATTATGCACGGCGTAAAACACCAATCAACCAATCTATAATAAATTTTAACTAATGAAGTATGTTTCCATTGGTTAATTTAATGAGTGGATTTACTACTGAACACATGAGAGGTGATAGGGGCAAGTTTATTGTTACTTGTGTTGTACTCTTAAAGCTAAAGGGCCACCCTTAAAAAAAGTTACAATTTACTCTGCATTAAACACGGTACAAACAAGTTTTAACAGGAAACAATTTTTATTATCTTTAAAACAAAAGATCACATATTATTTTTGTCAATCTAATATGATATAAATGAATTCTTTGCTCATAATTTATTCAACGAAATTACGCCATTCTTTTGAGACTTATTAATGTACAGCCATTTTAAAACAGCAAGGATTGGTTGAAAGTAAACGCCTTAGGTCTTTGAGGTTCTGCCCATGGGTTCGAATCCGCCTGTCGACCACACGACGATGTGGCGGCTACCTACCAGTTTTCCGCCGTAGTTAAGCAAGAAACAGCATGAACAGCATGGGCAATCCTTCGTCATCTAAGTGGGATATCCTCGCATTTTACGGGCAGTTTGTTTGGAGAGTAGCAATGTTGTCTTTACTTAGCACAGGAGACAAATTAACTTTCCAACATTTTGGAAACGCGCCACATCTTGGTTGTGCTAGTGTCAATTATTGTTGGAATACACTCTTAAACACCGGTAAAACACCATCAATCAATCAATCAATCAACCAATTCATTCGCGAACTTAGGGATTATAATTTAGTTCTTTAATCTAATTTTGGACTATCATGTAACATTAAAATGAAACATTATTTAATTTAATTAATTTTAACAGGATTTGCTGGATTTTGTAACAAGCGCTGGTTCTCACGGGGTGATAATAAACAGCATGACGACACTTCTTTCTCGAAACAATGACATCGCCGAGAAATTCCTTGACGCCTTTGCCTATTTACCACATGGAGTTGTTTGGAAAGGAGATCACTTCGATAGCAATCGGAGTAATATCAAAACCATGGCATGGATTCCGCAGAATGATCTTTTAGGTAATTGGTATAACACTGTATACTGGACGGTTAGTTTTAGTCTACTACTTGGACTCGTTGTTCTTATTCTCTGTTGCTATAGTTGCATGTGTCGTTCTACGAAACGCAAGGCTTGTTTGGTCAGCTGAAAAAGACAGTCTGATTAATCAATTGATGTTTTACTGTGTACAACGTATATACGTTAACCGGGTCATTATACCCTCTATCGAGATGTAAGTAGGTTATCCACAACAACACGGGATTAAGATCTATCTAGAAACGTAACTATGGGAGTTTATGTAGAACGCGCGATCATCCATCCATCTTAATCGAGTGTAATAAATTTTTGGAAATATGTTTCTAAAAATTTGTCACTCTGGCAAAGGGATGTCGATTTATCGAAATGGACGAATCATTTCAAAGAATCAGTTTGCCTAAAAAGACTCATCTCGAGTTTTAATAAATATTTGAGTTGTCGCTCCCACCATATATTGTCTATATACGTAACACTTGGGGAATATTTATTTTCTAACAAAACAATACCCATCACATTTAGGGTTTGATTAACTGTTGAAGTACATCAACGTCATATGTAATCGAAATACTCAAAAACACGGCGTTAAACACCGACCTCTTAAACAAACGGAGGTTTGTCGAGTAACCTTTGCTTCTCTGTGCTTCTTTGTTTATAGCTTGAGAAAACACTTCCGTGTTTAAGTTCTGTTCCTTAACATGAAAATAAAATGTTTGCACCCAAGGCCCAAAGTGTACTTTATTACACAGATATTTGTACAATATATCCTGTAACTACTTAAGGGTGTTTTTGAGGGAAGGGGATCATAGTTCGTGGACAAATCTAAAAGACTGGAGAGTATGTGCTTGACAGTCTGGGAGAATCCGTTCATTAAGACCAGGAATCGAACGATTTTCTTAGTTTAAAATATAAAAATGCAAACTGACAAAGGTGTTATCGTTTTGTTTCGACCTTTCAAGTTAATTTTTTATTATGCTATATGATGTTGCTCAAAGAAATGTCTTGCGTTTTTGTTCTCTGTCATCTTTTTTAATAACCTGTAAGATGTGTTTCCGAAAGCTGCCCAATGTATGATTATAAAGATACACAAATGTGTTTGCCTAATTTATCGGTTTCTCTCAAATAAAACCAGAATCGGTCGAATTTAAGTCTACCTACTAACAGTATGGTTCATAGAAAAGCTCATTCATACTATATATTATAAAGGCTGATTGATTCCTTACCCATACGAAATATCTTGCTGGCTATATTTGACAAAACTTTATATACCATGTAAATGGCCATTACCTTTTCTCGATATATCTATAAGTAAGTCATAACACACTTGGAGATTAAGATCTATGTAGAAACTTGTCTCTGTGAGTTTTTCTAGAACATGGGATAATTCATCTATAAAATCGGGGGCACTATGAATAATAAAGTTGTACGTTCATATACAAGATTTGTGATACTGTTACAGTGTGAATAGTTTTCGTAGGTAACAAAGCGTGACCATCGGTCTAATTATGGGAGCTTTGTTTATTTTTTAAAAAGTCATTGCATTAGCAGGGGGATAAAATGTTAAGTGCTATTGCAGCATGTCTTGTACAATTTCAAACAACTATTCCTTTATACCGACTAACCTTTTGTGTATTTGTTCAGGTCAATACAATACCACCAGTGTTAACGCCAAGCGAACAGTGTTCTGATGTAGTTTGTCTGACCTGTCCATCTGCATTATGATAACTAAGTTCACCGATAGGCTAGCTACGGAGTTTCAAAGTCCCGAGTCAGTGCGACAACTAAACTGGTATTATAACAAATACAGGCATCAGTAAACGTCTAATCAACTTTGTATTTAGTGTAAGGTAAACTTGCAATGTCAATGTCAAGTGTCAAGTGTCAACAATTATTGGACAGTATTTAATAGCATAGTAGACGGATTTTGCGAAACTTTGAAATAACATAGTAATTTCTTCCCTATCTCTAGATTAGGGTACATGGTACGGTGGGCTATCAGAGTATCACATCTCTGCATCTATCAAAAGGCTATATCGCTTCATTAACAAGAGCTTATAACTCGCCCCAAAGCTGCCTTGTGACCTACGTTTCGGACCGCTAAGGTCAGTTGTGTGATCCCTAACTTAACCTCAATAAATTAATCATCGGTCTACAACCAGTAATTCCTTTAGGTTATATCCACAAACTGGAACATGTTGCTCTTGTATTTATTTATTTATTGACAGCATAATCAAAGCTCAGAGAATGACCAGTAATTTATTTGCTTATTTAGTTTTCTTTATTGACCTCTCAACGGCAGAATATAATTGATCTCAATGTTAGATAACATTTTGCCATGGCGACCTAGCTGGATCATTCGCCCTACAACAATTCTACAAAAACAAATAATAACTTGATGTAAAATTTATTTGAACTTAAATGTCCTTTCCATTTAAATTATGTTAATCAGGTCATCCTCAGGTCAAACTGCTGATAACCAATGGTGGTCAGAACGGAATCCACGAGGCGTTATATCATGGAGTACCCATACTCGTTTTGCCCTTGTTCGGTGACCAGCCAGACAATGCGATCAGAGTGGAAGAAAAAGGATATGGCATAAGATTGGACGCCTTTGATTTAACTTCTAAAACAATCCTTATGGCACTACGTCGAGTGCTGTTTAATGACACGTAAGTATGCAAGCCGGATCTTTGGCAATTTTTCATCATAACGACTTTTCCATCATAACGTACATCAGTTATTAGTTGATTTACTTACTGTTCTGTTGTACTCTGTCGTTTTTTACCACAGGGGCTCGGTACCATAGAGGCCGTCTATGTATATAAAGATAATACAAAGGGAGACACTCTTCGTCGACTCAGCGTGTATACCGAGGTGAAATTTAACCGATTCGAGTCAATTAATTACATAAAATAAGTAAATACCACCTGTCGGTGTGAAATAAATAGTTAATCTTCAAATCCTAACCCAGAATTGTGATGTTAGTTAGCCTAAATTCTCAACTTTTGCTTGCAAACACAGAATTGTTTGCCTAAAAATAATTCAGACCGACCGCCGTGTATTCATGAGGAGCTGTGATTGGCTAATATCGACCGCCTGGTTCATGAGGGATTTCCCTTCAAAACTAGGCTAGCTTACCTCACTCAGTGTTTTCCGCCGCCAGCACAAGTCACCTGTTTACATATACATAGACAACCTCTATGGTACCGAGCCCCTGTGACGTCCATAGGATGTCTGGGAACGGTACAAACATACACACATAAATCAAAGGTGGTGTTCGTTGATGTTCGCCGGAATGTGCACAATAATGTTTTATAACCATGTGGAGACTATCAAGATATTATAATAAACCTAGTTTTCAGTATTACCACCGGCTGTTTCTCATGTATCATACTGTCGGGTTTATTATTCGTTATATCGGATTTTCCAAGAAAGAAGATGTCACAGTGCTAAGGCTGACTTGGCCGCATAATGGGGGAACCATGGTTATGTCAAATGGTGTCGTTTGTATTCGCGTATAATAAAATACCTCCAGCTGTACGCGAACCTTCTGGCCACGAATTGTATATGTAGATGGCACTACATATTTTGACCTATGAACGTTACATCTAGCACTATAGTATGGCCGTTGTTGGCATGAGTAGCAAACGGAATATATTTGCACATTTGTTCCTTCGTATTTCCTGTCTGCAGGGATTGTCTTTATCGCATGTGGAAATTATCCGGCCCACTTAAGCTCACACAACAGGAGAGGTGAATCAGTTGTCCGTACGGTACCAGCTGTCGTGTTGCAAATTTCATCAAACTTACAAAACTTCTAACTAGATTCTAAAATGCCATTCTATAACAATAAACCTTCAATACACTACTTTGTGAGACGGACTTTCCAATCGCAACCATCCACAATTCGGCAGTCGACAACGTTTACACTGATTTCACTCATTTCCTGATTCTACTTCACGTTCGTATGGCGTATCGTATTCCGGAGATGCTCGATGACGTCAACAAAATACCTGTATTTTTACAACTGGAAGTGAGCTTAGATCAAATATTTTTAGTACTATACAGCACTTATTCGGCCAAATCTCGCACCACAACGACATGGTGCACACTTGAACCGACCACTGCTGTGAAACAAGTGTAATTTTAAATGTGTAACGATGGTGTTCATTGTAACGACCGATTATACTAGTACGAGATGTTGTTATAAGCAGGTACTGATAAGTGCCGACATTCCAGATCTGACTGGGAGAGGTGATAAATATCCAGGTTGTAGTATAATGGAGTGATAACACTTACATTAATGGATTAGTATATTAACAGAGTAAGAAATGTAATCAAAATCTGTATATCTAAACTATGGCAGTTAATTTACTGTCAGTGTGATGAATGTCTAGGAAGACCAACATTATTTATCACTGAATTGAATAGAGCACTAGTTAAATTAACAGTATATCGTCACAAGTTGAACGTAAACAAAAATTCTCACCCGGTTCGTGGAGGTATATACTTCATGTGAACAGAAATGTACATTTCGAGAACTTCAATGCACGGAATTTGACTATGACTACCCAGCAAACACACTACGTAGCTGCAGCGTTGTATACCAGCTATACATCGATAACGTTACACATCATAAATGTACACTGAAATTTTGTTGTTAGTTTGTACCGGTTGATACAACGTTATAATAACGTTGTCACAGGAAAACGTTATAGTGTAACGTTGCAATAACACAAATCGACTCACTCTGCCGAAGTTGTGAATTGGTAGCGTTTGGTACAACGTTTCTGTTCCGTTGCCATGTGGTTGTATTCTAAGGCTTTGACAACATAACTGGTAATCCACAAAATTCTGTTGCAACAACGTAACACCGTGCTGACACGACCAAATCAAAACGTTGTCGCAACGTTGTTAGCCAGATACAAAGCCACGTCAAAACTGTTACATAAGTCGAATGTTATTTTCTATCCAATTTAAAAACAACGGATCTAAATAAAACCAGAATTACTGCTATAA
>JAVFBW010113025.1:0-16021 GCA_034783835.1 Mopalia ciliata | reverse complement strand
AATGGCGGCCATCTTGTTTTATGGAACTTGTTGAAATTCAGTCCAAAGTTTAAAGTTAATCCATGAATTTATCTCTACTTATTGTGTTCACAACACATACATACAGACATGAATATTCTAAAATTATGTAATAACGGTCAATTTGTTTTACAGATTTTAGTGAAATGTAATCCCATCCGCCGTCTTGACAAGAGTAAGGTACATACCAAGTTTGAAGTTTATCCGCAAATTTATTCTCTACTTATCTTGTTAACAACACATACAGGCATGAATATGCTAAAATTATGTAATAACGGCCATTTCGTTTAACGTTATTTGGTGAAATGCAATACCAACCATTGTCCTACCAAGATGAAGCTACATACCAGCTTTGAAGTTAATGGGTGAATTTTTTTAAGCTAGCGTGTTCACAAACATTTGTGATGGACAGACGGACGGATGGGCGGAAGGACGGACGGACGGACGCCGAGGGGCATTTCTTAGTCCCCCCCCCCCCCCCCTCCCACCACCTACTATAGTAGTGGTCAACAAAAATGACTTTAAAAAACCGATAGAAAACCAATCGTTGTAGCCACTAGCTACAATATTTGGCTACAAGCCAAAGGCGTTTGCGAGTACACAGTATATGACTAGTTAGTTAAGATTCAAATGAAAGTTTTCTGTAGCGAATAGTCTACTTGCGGAGAAGCTGTGTTCCATCATTCACGCACGCAAAAAGAATAAAGAGATTGTTAACGAACATTGTAAAAATGTTATGCAATAACTTTGTCTTTTTAAACTTTCCGTAGGCTGACAACACATCAACCTGTATTTTCCTCAGCGCCTAACGAGAAGTCTGTTTTCGATCACCTGGACCTCTTATCGAAGGTCACGTCAAGGTTAAAAAAAACGTCTTTAGCTGTTAGCGTAACGTCTGTTCTCTCATAACTTTGTCAATGGCTGTCATTCTCTTAACAGTTTATTGTGAAAAAGTGGAGCTATATTTACTATAATACGCCTCGGATAGTTTTAAAACATGTTGATCTTAACAGTTCACGTGTTTGACTGATTGGCGTTTTAACGTTGTACTCGATCAGGGGTATTTCACTTAAATGACGACGGATTGTCCGCTTCACGCTGTTCCTTGCTTGAACACGGTGGACAAGGTGGAAGGGAAACTTCGTAATTTTGCACAAACCCAACAAAACCTAACTATCACTCAAAAACAGCAGATACTCTCAGCATACTTTATACTTGGTTTACACTTGGTTTATACTTTATTGATATCCCTTTAAAACTCGATGTTTTGAGGCATTAATTTCACGCTCGAATGCCAGCTTGTATTAACTGTGCGGCTGTAAGCTTTTCGATGATTGTGGCGTTCAGTAGCCTTTTTTTTTATCTCGTTTCGGAATATTTTTTATACCATATGGTGTACACAACAACTAGGACTTAGACAGTGTATATTATCATTACATTTTTTTGTCAAATGTGTTGGCTATTTATACAAACGAACCTTATTTTCACAAGTATTTTTGGCAATCGACAACGTCATTCTTCAATTGCTGAGTTAATGACATGGTTAACGAAATAATAATAGTAGGTTTATATGGTGGATCTCGCCTATTCTACCATCTTTAACCATTGGTATAGAGGAAATTATTAACTGTAAATTATTGTGTTACATAATTAATGAAAATGCAGCCTCTTTATCGCTAAGCTAGGACGTGACATGTAGGAATTATAATTGAAACAATTAAACATGTCCTTTACCGGAAGTCTATTCCTAGCTGTTTACATACCATGCAAACACATGAATAAACAGGAACTCACCGAGTGAGTTTCATGCGGCCTTAGAACAAAAACATTTAGGAGAATTATGATTAATGTCAATACTGTCAGATATTTTGCTGCTCGTCATTCTTATTTTTTCTTTCTTTCCCTCTATCTAGCTTTGTTTCCCTTTTTTTTCTTTCGTTCCTTTTTTATTTCTTCCATATAATTTATATGCATCAAATTATAACACGTGAATGCATGTTATACACATTAATATCAAATCGTTCAACTATTAAAGATTGATTGCGCTATTTGGTTCGACCGTTCATTCAGATTCTCGAGAGAGAACATTCTAATATAATGTAATCTAACCGGTCTTTTATTAACTTTGGTTAAATTCGATTGACCAGTGTTATTTGGAACAATTTAAGTAACAACATCGACTAGTATAGTCTGTCTAAATAATAATTTTGTATTATGACTAAAGGTGCGTTAGACAAAATTATGTACCTCAAATAAATTCGTAACTAATCGTTTTATCAGTATTTTTCAGGTACCAATAATGTTGCTTTTGTTAAGTCTATAAGTATAAAGGCCATATCTTTCAGCTTTCTTGACTAATACAAACTTCGCCTTTCTTATAACCAGAATAAGCTAGACTTTCAAAATTGGTTATAACCCAAATGTTTATACGCAAATAATAGAAACACAAAAGCGGTGACCTTTTCATAATCACGCGCGGTGTTTCATAGGCTGTGTCGTTATTTTACGCGCGAGGGGAGTGGTGAAACGTGTTGTGAACTAGTTTGTTCTGGAACGTAGACCGTGTGTTTACAGAGGAGTTTTATTCATCAATAGCCCACACAAACCCTCGCCGTGTCGCTTTTTACCCGTTTGGATGTACCCAGTGCATGACTCAGAGAGGATTCCTACAGAACTCTCCCGAAGCCGGCACCGTTAACTGGCAGTGGGCATCCGATTACACCTATCTGGCTACAGTGTATTGGTTTGGTTGAACAGTATACAGTATACAGTCAGGCTCTCTGCATTCGTTCGGACGATATACGCTACTTATCATTAACTCCATCTTGTCAGCATGGGATGTTACCTGCTGTTCAGCTTAATAAGCCTATATGTTGACGATTAAAACAAGCTTATTTCGATTAAAGGTTTTTGCCATCTTTGTAACACAAACGTTTAAAGGACAAAACAAATAGTGAGTACTATTCAGAGAGAGCATTATCAAGATCTTGCATGTAACTGATCTGCCTACCGTACAAAAAATGTATGTGTTAAAATGTATTCAAATTAATTAATTTTAAGTATTTTTGTGTTACAGCATAGCATAGAAATTCAATTTGTGTCTGTTGTTTAATGGCCTATGGGGGTATTCTACATAAATTCTGGTCACAAAATACTCTAGAACACACCGGGTAGGCAGGTCTCTGTAGCCAAGGCTGTGTCATCGGACACAGCTGGAAGTAGTGACTGCGAGAATCCAACAGAACTCGGAATGTGTATGGCCCAAAGCCGTGTCAGAGATCACACTATACGAGACTGTAAGTCTCTGCCTTCTTCAATGTGTGGCCGGTCCGGCGGGGGAGGGGGGGGGGGGGTATACATGTTGCCCTGGCGCTCTCGGGACAATATTAACAAACAATCGTCAATGTATATGCACACTTTTGAAAGAAGGTTTACAGTTTGGGCAACAAAAGATCCGAACACGTATATATAATATACAAGGTAAAGAGACACGAGGTACAGCTGTACCAAGACTTTAGAAATAAGTCCTGCCTCTGAATACTAAATAACGTTGAATCCTTATGACCTAATAACCGCCGAAGACATTTTTAAGCGAGCGTGGTGGTGAGTCTAACCTAAAAGCGTCCAAGGAAGAACACGAGATGGTTTAAGTCAGGGTAAGGTCATGCAATTTTTAAATATTGTAAGAAAGTGCCGAATCATGCTAGCGTTCTTCTGTTTCTAAAGGTTAGGAAGTTTCATGTAGTAAGCTAGGACAACATCTGACCAACCTAATGAAATATCACATTTATGGGCGTTTAAGTCACTGCTTTATCCATCATTTATATTGCGCTGTGGATTAATTGATTACTTAGTGATGCTATTTTAAATTTATTAAATTGGGCTTCATTTGTATGCATATGGAACTATATAGATTGCTTCATTCCGATTGATTAAGAATAGCTGCACGAGTAGAGTTCATCTGAACAAGGGTGTGACTGCTACGATCAGAGCATAGGCATTGAAAGAATGCAACAGACACATATATACACCTCTTACAGAAACCCAGCTTATACTAAACAATATATAGGCTGCATTCTTTAAATAGTATACCGCAAGAAGCGATACACCCTAATAAACACTTCGCGTCATTACTGCTTTAATAAAGACCGATAAATGAACTCTTTCCGGTTGAAAAGACGCGCCCTGTCTGGTTAGAACAAGTTAGGATATTGCTAGGTCCATGTGAGTATCAACTTTAAACGTGAGTATTGACATCTCAAACCTCACAAATAAAGTTATTGATGACAGATCAACAGCTTGTTGTTTTGTTTACACAAGACTACATAGCCTTACATACGTATCGGCAGTCGCTTCGTGTATTCTTACGTATGGACATAGGGATATAGGAAGGGAGTACCAATACGTTTATTAAGCTTAAGGGTACCCTGGTTTATGTGACCGATAAGGGGAAAGGTTACAGGAGACCAAACAAACAGAGGCACAGATAATTTCATTTATTTCTTGTTAAAGCAGGCAATAAGGATTAGACGATTTCTTTTTAAACTCCAATTGTTTGTTACGCGCATAAGTTACTTACAATCAGGTAGTATGCAGAACTAATCGACCTCATGAGTGCCTGATTTTCATCGTGTGGTCTGAGACAACAACAATAAGTTTTACGGAGAGCGAATAACTTACGCTAGATGTAGTTACCATGGAAGCACAATGTTTACAGTGCTGGTTGTCATGGAAATCACGTTTAACTTTAGTTGCGCACTCGATGACCCATGATTATTGACAAATCAGTGTCCTGTAATAACCAAACATAAACAGAATATCACAGCCACAAAACTCCAATATGACGAGTAACAAGTTAGAAGACAAGTCTAACATATGATTCCAATTAACGATTAAACCACTTATAGTAATGTTAATGAGAGTTAATTAATTATAATAGTGTTATCAATCTGTTTTCATGTTTAACCATTTAGATGTTATCGATTCAAATATTTGCATTTTTATACGAGAAATGAACACTGCTACCAAGGGTTATAAGGTTAAAAATAACTCCACATTAGAACTACTCGGCAGCACGAGGGTTAGAAAATTAATGCAATATACATATACCATATAGACTTCGGCCGCATGGCTATTACATGTCTGTATATCGATTAATTTATTGATTTTAAAAGCTATGGAATGTGACCTGAATAGCATTCTCCTTATCATGTACAGTAACCTACTTATTTGAACACCTTCCCACAAATATTTCTGTGTAGTTTTCATAAATCTTATTTAGCATCTGACAATTTAACTTCGATTAAACAATTCTGATAAAAAGACCAACTTAAATTGGCAAACTCTGAACAAGAAATACATTAAATTCCGCTTTCCTTGAAGATACGTTTTAACCTAAACACATGCGGTCAAAAGAAAACGTTCTTTATACCATATTTATATTTTTAATGAAAAGAGAACAAAATTGATGCCTCCGCCGGGATTCGAACTCGGGTCCAAAGGTCCCGGGTTTGAATGCTGGTGGAGGCAAGCAAATTTTTCTCTCTTCGTTTATTCAAAATATATAAATACACACATATTTCCATTCGATACGAATTGATCATTGCCAAGGCCATGGGGCACTGCACACACTCAACGGCTGAACAATCAACATCACGGAATAAATTATTAAAAATCGATAAAGCGGTCAGGCTCAGGTGAGAAATGTTTTCAATGACTGGGCTGTTTACTAATAATAAATCAATTTGCAAAAGGTGAAAGATTAGGGGTCACAAGGTCAAGTGGACTAGCCACCACTCGATATATGATATTAAGTAGCATACACTTGGCATTTTATGCTTGGACTATATATATTTTTTAATATGTTACTTCTGCATTGTTCAGCTGGGGTCGCTTCTTAAGCTCAAACTTGTGAAAATTGTATACGAGTTTTATCTATAAACGACTACATCAGTGTTAACTGCACCAGGCTGAACTATAAGGTATAGAGGGGCAAACACAGCTTTCTCGTCAATAAAAATATAATTAGATCAACATTACCTCCCTGTAGATGTAAGTCTAGCATCGTTATGTTATGGTCTGGTTTTAGATTACCGATTTGCCGCTATCTGGTAAAAGATTATTTCAATATTGTGATGACTTAGTACCTTAACATAGTTATATAAAACTTTGAAGTTAGTTTTAATTTAATGAAACCAAATTTGTAAACGACTCAGTTAAAAGCCAGTGAGTATGACTAATTCCATATATCGATTCATTATTTAATATAGATATAGCATGTTATAAGCGGTCCGTCCGTGTTTACATTGTGACGCTTCGCGAAAAATAGAAAAGACTGAACTATTTTATATATATTTAAACGCCAAATGTTTGCTCCTTCAATTAGGCGGAGCTAAAAGCCGTTGAAATTCTCACTACTGGATCATTAATTCCTGTCTCATGTAGTGTACAATGATTCAACAAATCTCTGTCTATAATTACAACAGAGACAGGACATGATGTGACACAATACCTATCCGTGAAGGCCATACGCTGAGAGTTATGCCCTGTGCGCACAATATAACACGAGAACGATATCCGGAAATAGGATAACTTAAGTCTTTACAGGAGAAAAAAGATTTATAGCCGGAGGCATGTATAAAGCCTGTACTTGAAATTTATATTTGCTACGCCAATGCACAGCCGTTGATGTTATAATGAAGTCATTATTACCATTTGTTCGGAGTGACATTTAGCCCCCTATTCGTCCAGGATGAAGCGAATCCCAGTTTCTAAGTTTAACAAACGAATGCTTTGACGTCTATCCGCATGTGTTCAATAAGACAGACATATATACGAAGCTTAATGTATTTATGCCTATCTGCATATACGTTCGCTGGCCTATGTCATTAATGATAGAAGGTATACAAACAAATAGTTGCCTTACATCAACAAATCGCCCTTATTACATACAGTGCTTTTAATGAGTGTATATACATAGCCTACATCGTAATGATGTTGAGCACAGAAAGCTACCAATCTAAAAAGTATGCCTCAATTATATGATAATAACCATAATGTCTGTAGTTGTCAATAGTATATAAAATTGCTGTATAACTCTACTCACAAATTTGGGTGGCATGTTGTACAATGGGATGTTAAAATTCCACGAGAAGAGATGACTTGAAACGGTCACTGCTAGCGATGCGATACACTGAATGCTCAAGAGAAGCAAACACACTGCGAGATTCTGCTGCCGATTGATTACAAAGCCGACGAGCCGCTCACTCTGCCATTTCCGTCAATTTTGCACGCGTCACGTAGTTTTTATTCACTAGCCAAGTGAATAGCGGTTGAGCTTAGGTTCAACGTGAATAGCAAAATGTAAGGCGTGGTTTAAATGTGTGCAAATATTTCGTGGGAACTTTGCCCGAAAGGATATTACTTTATACGGGGAGTCATAGTCTATAATATGATATTCAGATTTAATTTACTTGAATTTGTATACAATAAATATGCCCTAAATGGTGAAGAGGTTTAGTCTGGTAACGCCTACAGTCAAGAATAAATATAGAAATTCGCGTATACGTTACCGGACTTCTGGAGTTTTGGTTGAAGGATAAACACGGATTAAGCAGTATGTATTCCCAATATCCCACTAAGCATTGAATCGAAAAGGTAATGCATACAAATATTTTAATATATTCAAGTGCAAAATTTGAATACAAAAGAAAGATAAGATAAAAATTAAATTGAGGTAAGGCAAGCATCAGCATATTCAATGACTGTCATATCTCCTTCTAACAGCTGGTGTTTTATAGAGTTTCCAACTTTTTGTCAAGATTTCTATATTTTCTTTTTTTAAGTGGTGGTGCTGCTCTCCCTTCCGGCTGCAACATCGTCGACTCATTTTCCGCTTGTTCTAACATCAGGGCTGTAATAAGTTCGAACACGTTTGGGTGGGGCTTTTTTGTCAGTCGGTTGAGCTTAGAATGCCATCCTTCGAGGTGATTTGTCGTTCTAGGCCCTGTGGTCTCAAAATGGTTCCTGATCGATTTGGGGAAGGTTCCTTCAAGCCATGTCTCTGTGACGTGTCTCGGCAAATCTTCTACGCTCATAATATGCAGCGGATTTTTTTTTAAATATATATAAACGTTGAAATTGACAGTCCATAGTAAATATATGTTAAAACCGCTGCATATTGGAGCGTACAAATCTTTGTGCTGGAATAGTGTCAGGAGATTCCGCCATAGCTTCTATCCGTACATCGTAAACAAGTGATTCTGGTACCAGTGGGAGTGATGCAGCTCTACTACAAACTTGTAGAGATCTGTGTCAGATTGGTAGACCGAAGCTATTCCCAGTTCTTGGACCTTTCTCCATAAACACTGTGGGTAGCGAAAGAAGCATCCCTTCAGCTTAGTTTGTGGAAAGACTTCTAACACAGCATTATGGACAGCTACCTCAAAATCCATCTGGACAATCGGAGGTTGCAGAACAAGTCCACGAGATGTAGCTGCTTCTTCAAGTAGGCGGAACATCCTATTGTAAGTCTGTTGACGTTTATCAGGTAGAAGGCAGTAGACCATCGGGAACATCTGGTCGCGGACTTCAGTGTGTATGGTATCAATCTGCTTCGGCGAAGCGTAGAATGTACCGTCAGAATACACAGTATCCGAGTTCCAAAGATCAGATGCGGTCCGAAGTTGCATCATTCGCCGGTACCAAGTTATCGCCTGAGTTGGTCAAGGTCCATGGTTCTTCAAGTAGAAAATCTACACGGGTTTTAGGGATCGTTGGTATTGTTTTCTGCCGATGCTCGTATAATGTAGATTTCACTGAAGAATAAGTGGGCATTTGTCTGACAATATCGTCGCAAACATCTCCTGTCTCATCGCCTCTGAGTTTAGAAATCTCCTCTTTGTAAATGGCTGGCATCGAGGTTATCTCTTCACGTGCTCGCTTTCGAATGTCCCTTGGCATCCCTTGGTACAACAAATCCACTTGGAATCGCGCTTACGGTTTATTCTATACAAATAATCGTTACAGGATAACTTGCGTCCACCTCTTGAGGAGGATTAACGGCACCCATTGATGTTACTCTAATCCACCTGGGTATACGTCACCGGACTAAATTTTATTGGAGAGTATGCGTTACCGGGACGACACCACAAACATAACGAGTAACCATTGTTATCTTTCGAGTTTTGCCTCATTATCCCACCACCACCAGTGACACCACAGGTATATAATTGAAAACGGCTTAAAACGTCCAAAAACCAACCCGAATAGAAACTAAATACAACTTTAGGCCAGTTGATTTAACTAGAAACGTGTTTGTAGTTATGATATTACTATTTTAGGATTTGAAAACGATGAATAGTAAAAAGTAACTGGTTTCAATTACATTTCATTGAATTGAATGTTTATTCACCAGATATAGTTTAAAATGAAGACAGACAAATTTGCTCGCCTCCGCAAGTATTCGAACCCAGGAACTTTAGGCTACAGGCCCAAATATATAGGCTGTAACAATCATGCAGATGCAAAAAGATAAGTAGCGAGAATAGCACGCTTGTATAGAACACGTTACAACTTTACAGATTAGAATCGACCTTAGATTCATTCATTGAATGCCTAGGCCACCCACGGTTGGCAATAACAGCCATTTTTCATTTTGAATAATGCTGAAGAAACTATAAGTGTGTTCCCAATGTCGTTGCTAACTGTCCACTTTTGCCTATTGTAATTTCTTCTGACAATACCATCTAGTACCAATAATATCTTTCAATACGACACCGTTGGTACTGATTTGTTCATCATTTAAAGGGTCATTGAGATAGTTTAATTTCTTAGAAATTGCCTCTCCTGTAAACAATAGTTTCTGTTCTCAACAAATCATCAAATCACAACTGGTCTTCAATATGAAGAAACTGTCGTATCTTTGTGTATTCAAGACAGCTGTGCGCGCGAAAAGACACTCGATACAGACATAGGACAAGATGATTGATTGGTAACTCTAGAAATGGCGAGATTATGTCAATATTCCTCAAGCACTTCTGTAACTGGTTATTCCTTCAAGTATCACGTCCTTTTGATGGCTGGGTGCATAAGGGACCAAAAATCCAATATTGTTTTCAGATCCAGGTTTCTGACCAGGAGTGTTATTGACATACTGTTTTTCCTCATTTACAAGGTGACCCATAAACGGTGTTCCGTTATTTGAGATCACATTATCTTATTAAGAACACATGCCTTTTCAGACAATCGGGTAGGATATGACCACAGCGGAATCGATTCGATAAACCTTACACATAAAATAGACAGGTTGGCGGAGTGGTTTAAGTGACCGATATCTCCTGTTGGCTATTTGAAGACTGAGTCTAAGGTACTAGATTTCATTCCAGTAGAAGTCTCAGTCCGCAAAGGATTCTGAACTTGTATCTATTTCTCCAATTTATTTATCAACCGAATGTACGACTACAACAGTAAAGATTGGACAGTTCGTGGGATTGGGTAAATCTCAATGCGAAGGACTTGAACATAACACAACGCTACATGAATAACCCATCTCGGTCAAATACCATCTTTACACTTACTCTCAGACAACCGGTTGAATCTGAAATTTAAGCTATAAATATCTATCCATATTTATGTACCTAAATGTAACAGTTTAAACCCTTTGAGAATAAGGATCGGTTAAAGTAAGTGAGCGCGGATGTTATAGGAGGGGGAACATGGACGGACCTCGCTTATAATAGCGGTTTCTCAATAGGCACTCGCTGGGTTAATAAAATCGATGGTTTGAATCGTGTGAAGGTT
The DNA here is from genome assembly GCA_034783835.1 of Mopalia ciliata. Lineage (NCBI taxonomy): Eukaryota > Metazoa > Mollusca > Polyplacophora > Chitonida > Mopaliidae > Mopalia > Mopalia ciliata. The sequence goes on along the minus strand of JAVFBW010113025.1, from coordinate 5,203 downwards.
ATCAGAGGGAAAAACGGCTATATGGTGGGGGGGGGGGGTCGTTGGTTATCGGGGATTTGGCTGAATATTAAAGCGAACATATGTACCAAGTATTCGAATAGGGGCACACAGTCACACACAGGAACACAGCCGCATAAGGTACACAGTCACATGGGGGCACACAGTCACGATTTACTACATAAAAACGACAACAACAATACATAACAATAAACACACTAATATACATACATAAAAATACACACAAGAATATACAAAAGCATACAAATGAATCCTCACAAATAGTTCCTAATATTTTTACGCAATGCTAACATATCCAGTGCAAACTTTGAAAGAATCGTGAATTGCATTTCAACGTTTCCATGCTGAGCATCTCTGATAGATTAAAAAATACATTTCCGATTATCTATTTGATCGCTCCTCATTTCTATATAGTTCTTTCAATACGCCGACTCCGGTCTATGTTACATCACCGACAAAAGTCCAGAAAAGAGTGATCCTGTTTAGAGTATACATTGTGTTTATGTGGGTGTCCGCACTGTCACTGATATCAGATTATCTCCAGATTATCTTCATTTGTATACAACAGGACTTATTATTATTTTTCTGTGTATTTTTTTCTTTTAATTCTACAGCGCATGTTTGTTTCTGTAATTTGCCATTTTTGTATACATGCATTATTGAGCATGTCACTTCATTCATTACAATAAAACCAAAATATACAGTCAAAGTTAAATAGTCTCCGTGCTTCTTCAGTCTACAATAATAGGAATAAGCGGATTAAGCGAGTAATCGGGACAATCGATCAAATAATGCGTCAAATTAAACACTTTGCTAACCGGATGTTAACAGGTTTTATCAACAATTTCTCGTCTTTGTTTTTGAGTTTCAAAGTATCCATGCTTACCATATCTGACAGATTTAAAGTATACATTGTGTTTATGTGAGTGTCCGCATTGTTTTTAAAACCTTGTGACTGATATCAGATTATCTTCATAGGGATACAACAATACTGACTTATTATTTCTCAATATTTTTAATTCTACAGCACATGTTTATTTCTCTAATTGTCCATTCTTGTATACATGCAGTGTTGAGCATGTAACTTATATGAACACAATGAAACCGAAACATATACTCAAAGTTTAATAGTCTCCGTGCTACTTCTGTCTACATGTAGACAGATTCCCATTTCTTTGTGCACACTAAAGCTAAGATATACAGTCTCTATTTCTAAGGAACTATTGTGTATTATGTTAACATAATCGTAGTTGTGCTCCGTCTTTGCTATTTCTGTCTTCATGTAGACTGATCCCGTTACAGATTGTAACACGCCCAGGTCGTCTCGATTACACTATTTTTCAATTACATGCTTTCCTGTATATGTCACTGCTGGGATCACAATACAAAATACAAATTAGCGTCTCGGTTTTTTTATTTACTATGTTATGACTATCAGTGGAGCTGGAAGATTCCTGTCGCATCCCCGTGCTATTTCTGTCTACGTGTAGATTCCTTACAGATTAAAACACCCACACGTCATCTTCATCAACCCACACAGTCACGACATCAACATGTTCATACAAAGACAAAAACAGATTGGACGAAAGCCGGTAATGTACTTTGCTAGCGTTATATTTCCTGCATTCTGCTTTTAATAAAGATAACGACTTTATCACCCTAGGCATCGAATAAAAAGGATTTGCAATAAACGGTTCAAACTTTTGTCTAGTTTTAAGGCATGTTTATTCTTGAGACTGGCTTGTTTTTGATCGGAATCGAGTTAATAAACGAATAACAGACAGAACACACACCTTAGTCAAGACTGTTTGTACATACTAAGGTGGCCTTTGAAAGACACTACAAACATTATATTTCTTTTCGCACATATATTGGACACGTTTTACGCTCTTTTAATAATGTTCATCAGTCCGATTTCTTTGCGATGTCGCTGTATTGCGTCCTCGGGTTGTCCTGTATTTGCTTGTTGCCAGTGTTGTCCACGGTGGCTGCATTCACCCATTGGGCCTGTACTCCGTCATCTGAGTAAAATTACTCTGAGAATGGCATACGACGTTAAACCCCTATCAAACAAAACAAACTGCCCGTCGTGTCGCTGACTAGTTGTAAAAGATAAGGGTATTGTTCCACAAATCTCTCTAAGCCTAAGGCGATATTTATTACCATGACGTCAGAGTACTTTCAGGGCCAGTTGCTCGAAAGACGATTGGCCGCTTACACCTGATTGAATTGCTAATACCAGGTAAGAGATACATCATAAACTTGGTCAACCTTTTTGTTGCTGAAACCAGCAAGCTTTTTGTGAACTTAGCTGAACAGCTTAAATGTGGTCTGAACCGTCGACTTTATTGTAGTCGCCACTGACCGACCTTATTGTGGTCGAATCCGTCCAGAAAACACTTGGTCGCCTGCGACCAGATAAAAGTGATACAGTCAGTCGAACTAACTGTCGACCGGAAAAAAATGGTCGGCTGTTGGATCATTTGTTGTGAGCACTGAATCAAGGGTGTTGCTCTGAACTGGTTTTCTGATCTTAGAGTTTGCTAGAAACCCTTAATATCTCCTGAACAGAGGATCGAGCTTTAAAAAGTCTTATACTGTTAGAGAATTGTATTTTTCTATTTTACAATCTGAATAAATTGGATTTTAGGCGATGAGTGGGATATCATTTGTTTTGAACTCAATTGAACCAATTACGTGTTGAGGTTCGTTACCAAAACAAATCCGGACACAAGATGATGGGTTAATTCATGAGATCGATGGCAATCAAATTACTTTCATGATTGCCTCAATTTTGTCAGTCTTCCTCTGCCAACATGTCCTCATTCCTTTTTATTGATGGCATTGGCTACTTCCTTTTCTTGAGTTCGAGGATTGTGGCTATTCACCATCTGATTCCATTGACCAAGCAGTTTCTATATTTAATTAGAAGGAGCCAAAGATAGGTTACTATAGGCCAATTTGTAACAAAAAATTGCGTTTCTTAATTTAAACGAAAACGTGTAGTTTTTAAAAGTCAAGCTTTTTTCGTTTTCTTTAAATAAAATTTGATTTAAAACAATGCAAAATTTTTAACAAATCCCACATTAACTTCAAACTTGCATTTCGCCAAAATTCTTTAAAACGAAATAGCCGTTATTACAAAAAAAATCATGCCTATATGTGTTGTGAACACGATAAGTACAGAATAAATTCATGGATTAAGTTTGAGCTTCATTAAAACAACATGCCCGTCATTGCCTTATTTTCATTACTGAATACTTTTTGTGTCTTTTAGAAAATGAAGATTAACAGTATTTTCGTTATTTTGGGATAATTTCTTCTAGCAGAAGGCCGGATGACTATGTTGTCTAGGCGGCCAGCATTTACTGCTGGCAATTTGGTGCCTAACGCTGAGGGTCGTGGGTTCGATTGCCGGACGGGCTTCAACCTGCATAATTTTCTGAACTGGAATCTGTTCAAACTAAGAAAGTGTTATCCAAAAATAACGAAAATACTAATATTTATCACTGTTTATGTTGTGAACACTATAACTCTGTAGTAAATTCAATAATTAACTTGAAACTTAAAATATAGTCTCCTCTTAATAAGACAACAGATGGGATTAAATTTCATCAAATTCCGTAAAACAAAATGGCCATCAATGAATAATTTTTACAATATGTTGTGAACCCGATAACTCTGTAACAAATTAACGGATTGCATGTAAGTTGAAATTTATTCTCCTCCTTTTAAGAACACAGGTGGAATTGAATTTCATGAAAGTATGTGAAACAACATGGCCGCCATTGCATCATTTTACTATATTCCCCCAGAGTGGAGAACAGGATTGGCTCCTGTATTTGTGCTGGGTGTTTTACGCTTCTGTCAATTCCCTGGACCAGTGCCTGGATTATATTGTTAACACTAGATAACTGGATACTCAATCAAATCCGTTTACGTTTGACGCACGGCTCGTTAAATTGTGAACACATGTATGTGTATGCCGAATAGATAGGAATTATCCCAGACCGATACAATACAGAAATATGTGGGAGGATATCCAGTTTATAAATCTCTTATTTTGACGAGACAGACAGATGATGCTTCAACGCTTTCTCACCTGGGGGGCCCGGACTCGCAACCTGTTTTTATTAATCCTCAGCCCACGTGTGTTCCCTGAGCCAGCTGAGTCCCTGTATAACGTCTTAACTGATCACCCAATAAACGACCTGGACACGTCGCTGCCGTTCGCAAAAAAATAAGAAATAATAGGACCTATGGAGAAATTACGAACTACTAGTATTTAATTCAGTGGAGTTGACCCACCAGGCTACTGTGTTTAAAAATTCTCAACTTCCATCTGCTTCTCACTATTCTGTGTATTTTTTATCTACGAGACAGAAAAAGATAATTTTCTTGTAAACAAATAACAAAAAAAGGGTTTGTCCTTCCTTAACTCAACTAGCCATCGACAATCGTCTCTTCGGTTTAACTCCACTTACAACGGCGGTCAGACAGTCATACTCGTTTTCGGGTTAGATATCGTTTTTGTAAACTGTTAGGGTGACTTTCTAACTATCAATTTATCCCCAAACAAGCATGGTTTAGTCCGGTAACGCCTAGAGTCAAGAATAGATATAGAAATTCGCCTATACGTTACCGGACTTTCATGGAGTTTTCGTTGATGAGATTTTCACTAATTAAGCAGTATGTATTCCCAATATCCCACTAAGCATTGAATCGAAAAGGTAATGCATACAAATGGTTTTGAGAGAAAAATATTTTACTATATATTAGTACAAAATTTAAATACAAAAGAAAGATTAGATAAAAATTAAATTGAGGTATGGTAAGCAGCCGCATCAGCATATTCAATGACTGTCATATCTCCTTCTAACAGCTGGTGTTTTAGAGTTTCCAACTTTTTGTTAAAATTTCTATATTTTCGTTTCTTAAGTGGTGGTGCTGCTCCCCTTTCCAGCTGCAACATCGTCGCCTCATTTGCTGTAATACGTTCAAACACGGTTGGGTGGGGCTTTTTTATCAGTCGGTTGAGCTTAGAATGCCATTCTTCGAGGTGATTTGTCGTTCTAGGCCCTGTGGTTTCAAAATGGTTCCAGATCGATTTGGGAAAGGTTCCTTCTAGTCATGTCTCTGTTACGTAGTCGGCGAATCTTCGTGATGGAATAGTGTCAGGAGATTC
>JAVFBW010113014.1:0-16021 GCA_034783835.1 Mopalia ciliata | reverse complement strand
TACAGATTAAGTGATATTTTAGTGTGTTGGCAACCGTTGGTTCTGTCTATGCTACCACCATTTTTCTATCTGATTTATCGCCGCTGGCTATTCCCTGTTAACTTTTTCTGTCAGTGTATCAGATTTTGAAATCTTAGAAGCTCCCGTATATTTAATAACAATATGTGTTTTTTTTACGTTATGGATTTGATATTTGGTTTATTTGGCAACATATCATACACGGACCTTTTCTAAAATATATATAAAAGTTACTATATTAAACTGTAATCACATAATTGCCACGACCAACCGGCCTGTGTTATAATCCTGCTATAATTTACATTAAATGGCACCTAAACGCTATACGCTATACGCTATACTTTTGTACAAATGGTAGAAAACAATCCCAGTACATAAATCAAGAACTACGAAAATCCCACGAATCTCGTGGATAAAGCAGAAGATGTGACTGCCGCTTCATGCGTGATTGATTTAGTTCCTGGGCTGAGAGTTAATTGCTCTTATGTTATCGCATTTGTCAAGCAGAGAAAACAGCCACGAAAATTCGACCTCCAATCGTTCTTTGCAATATGTTAGGTACACGCAGGATTGTCGATGTATCTTTTATTGAAATCTAATCTGTTTAAAAAATATATTGAATCAGTAAAATGTTGACCTTTCATTATCCACAAAGTACCTGACATTCTAAAACTCATGGAACACAACATTTTGAATATCTCCATTTATTGTCAGCCCCGAGTTAACATGTTGACCTGTTAGTCACATATTTTACAGTCCAGGAGACCTTTTGAACCTGTTCTATTTTCTACCAGTTGCAACTCGTTCATATGTTACCTGATGAAATAATGTTAACGAGCTAGCATGCTGTTAAATAGTATGTGATATTGCCGCTACGTCTCGCAGTATATAGAAGTTCACATGCCACTGGAGAAATCAATGTGCCGTCTAGGATAGATTACAGCAATATGCTGCCAATTGATTTCAGCCAAACGTATTTGAACACTTTAATGCATGTTTAAGATTTTCTTCCTTACTAACCATGCCATAATGGTGTGGATCTATTATGCAAAATGATAGTAATGGAATAGCATACTTCTCTGGTTCCATTTGGCCACCTTCATGAACGAAATAAAGTATTAATTTAAAAAGAAAAACGGACAAGTTAATAGTATAAATATCAGTAATACTAGCGCATTCCTTTAACGTATTTCCGTTGATGCAACTGATTTAGGTTGGTGCAATCGAATGAGTTCAGTTTTACCCAATATGTATGTTTTAATCACAGGTCTGACACTGCTGTTTCATTTAATTCCCTTTGCTATTAATAGATATAGTTATATGTAGCGCATAATCAAGCAAAAAATTAGACTAGAGATATCACGCCAATTTGCGTTCCAATCTACTAGAGAACAGACAGTTTGTAAGATTTCAGTCGTTGAGATCCAGAGACAATTACCGCTGTTTCTTGCTCTTTGAAAAGGATTACAATGGAATAACAAGCAAGACCATTGATGTTTCTGTCTTAAGGGGTACATTTGTATATCTCTCTCTCTTTCTCAACGAGGTTTATGTTAAGGAATACAAACAGCGTGAAACTAAACATTTATCTCATTAGCTGTTCTTCAAGCTGAGTGAGAGAGGACTCGGTCACCGTTGAGACGTTGATTCTGTGTACAGGGGATTATGTTATAGTGAAACATCCACGTAAATGTGATTGTATACCATGGAAGGCTTTCAGATTTCTATTTGTGTTCTGCATGCATATCGGTCCAATATTATTCATTACAGAAAAATTACATTATTTGGGCATAATATTTATTCATAATATTGTTAATGGAATTGCATACTTAATATTGACCCGGTGGTACAGTGTTAAATTGTTGGTTACGAATACACAATGCACTTTATGGCATGTCCACTGTGTAATAGCTACGTTCCTAATTGTTTGGATATTACTCATTAATCTGCCGGCCAATAGCGGGATTGACCAGCTTGCTCTATCATTAGTGGAAATAAGTTCAGATAATTAATTAAGTTATTATCTACAATTCCAACAATTGCAGAATTGGGAATCTAACCCCGTGCTCTAGGCTCTCTGGGCACAAACATTATATTGATATCCTTCTCCAAAAGGAATTCCGAATGAATCGAATTCTTCTTTGATAACGACTACTCGACAACTATTCTTGAGCAACACCGATGTCCTTACACAAGGCTTTTTCTCACAATATATTCTTATCAATACATGTATATATTATGGTGACATCTAACAATAGTGGAGATCAGTTAAGTATGTTTAAGCTGTTGAGTCAAACCTGTTTCTCCTTAACCCAGACACATTTATACTTTAGGCATATTTAAGAAAGATTTCGAAGCATTGCTTTAAATTATTCAGTTTAGCCTTCTTGTTTTTCTTATAGCTTTATGATGGTACAATATAAATGTTTATTTCACGCAGGGACGCCACTAAACCGAAAACTGTTTAATATGGGATGATAGGTTTGTAACCGATTCACGTACAACTAGATTTATAACTATCAAATATACTGTCAAAAATACTGACTTTAAAGAGCATTCCGCTTAAGATTGATTTAGCCTTAAACCGTCTGAACCGTACCATCGATTCTGAGACTGTTGGTATCGTATGTATTTACGACTGCCATCGTTTATGTCTGAACCATTTGTGGGCTCCAGGTGAACAGCCTAAAAACCAACATTTTTATCTATAGAAGCCGTATTCATAAGACAAATAGTGTCATCAACCTATTAAAACCGTTTTGTGTGAATAGAAATTCCTTTGCAAAATATAGCCAGTAATTTTAGTTTGTTAATATTGGTTTGGATCGGGTGTTAACGTTAACATATTGTTTAAGATTAATTGTAAACCCATAAAAGACACATACTAAGATAAGCACTGGAGCCACCAACATAATAAAATAAAGATGACATTTCCAGACACCGTGTTTACCTTTTGTGGAAATCAATTGTATCTTGGTAAAAAGAGAAACTCTTTTCACATAATGGTGTAAAGTAAGTATATTTATTGACCAAAGTATGCGATTATTTTGATAAACGCCTAAGATTCCCTTCGGACTGACCCTCTGTCCCCCTAGATTTGCAGTAAACTGTTATCCATAACCTTTACAAATCGAGTTGCTAAAAATCGAATCTTATCGAATGTTGCTACATATTCACTGACACACAATCGATCTATTTTGTAATCAAAAGGTACAATATCGATCACATACAATGTGTATTATTGATACACTGATTAATTGGCTACTGATAATCGAGGTCTATTCATGAACGGGCATTATATATTATTCATTAAATCTTCAACTGTCTCAGAATACTTGGAATCCTTTCTTAAGCTGGAGCAAATTTTGCTGTCCAACATTATGAAATGCTTTACATCTTGGTTGTACTAGTGTCAATTATTGTTGAATACACCGCCGTCATATATAGTTGAATTATACTTAAGCGCTGTAAAACACCAATAAATGAATCGATCCAAGTATATCAATTTGAATATTGAATATCTCAGCAAGTAACTGACTAGCTAATATATGTGTAAGCTAATAAACTCATATCTAGTTTGGGATAGTGGCAATCCTTATTAAACCATCAACAATTCGGAGCATTAAGTTTTCAAGACTCTAATTGATATTGGACTCTTCTTTTGTCAGCATTACCATAAACCTTCGAATAGAATTTCAACAAAATGTCTATTACCAAATGTCGATTGGCTTCGGTATTCTGACTTCTGTTGGTAATTTTCAAATATATTTCATCAAACTTAGTTAATTGAGATCAATGTCGAATATATTCTGAGAAATTAATATTTCCTCTTAACGGGTCATTTGTTTATACATGTACTTATCTACACAAAGGGTTCCTCCAATAATACATCGAAATTAAGGTAATTTGAAAGACTTGTCTGAAAAAGTTTTCATACAAGCTTAGAAATAAAACTTCTTTGAGGGTTGTTTAGAAAGGAAGATTATTGTATCTGAAACTGTAATTATAAAAACGGTATGATAAGAAAGGGAGAAATACTTGTAACGGTTGCTGTAGAGGTTCCATACAAAAACTTCCCCCAGAGCCGTGGCTGGATAACCGTATAGATTTCCACGAGAGCTAGAGTGTAGTTTAGCAGACTGAGATGCTTCGTTGATTTATATCAAGCCATATTCCAGCTAGTGTGGTATATTTTGTTAAATATATCATCTGGAGACACATGGGACTGTTAAACAAACAAATAAAGTGCTCATCAATGTATTTCAGCTATGCAACCTTGCAGTCCTTTGCGATATTACAAACTAGCCTGCAATAAATGAACTGATATGAATAATGGGTATTTTTGTTAGACATACGGTTTATTTGATAATGGCGTCAATTAGTCATGTTATGCATTCATATTGTCAACATTGATTTTAAGTTTCAAACAACATACGCTAATGGAATAGTAAATTATTATCTTTGTGTGCATCTACCAGACCGGTATAATGATAAAAAAAAGGACGACAAAAGTGATGTTAAAATGTGTTAAACTCGATGAACATCATCGGTCATTGTTTTACTAACACTTGCACATTGAAGGCGTCGGTTTTGAGTGTGCACAATATAAACTTATATTTTACAAAAAAAATGACTGAAAATTAAATATGATTATTAACTCTAAACGGATTTGAAGAGTTTAGCAGTAAAGGCAGAACAATTATCAGATTTCCATTGTGACTGATACAAGCACAATACATATTAATATATATATATATTTTTTAAACCCAGACAGATTCGAGCCCGCGGCCGTGGCTTAGTTGTAACGTGTGCGCTTCCTTATCCTGTTTCGAGGTATCGTTCACGGGATCGAATCCGTCTGACGACCATCAGGTATATGAGCGAGTCACACATGGTGGCTTTCGCAATCGTGGGGTTGGTTTTAAAGAGGTTTCCATCGGTTTTCCAGCGTAATGAGACAAGGTGCCATGTAAAGTGGAAAATCCGTCGTCATATAGGTGAAATGATTTGAGTACAACCCAAACAAACAAACAAAAATAGACTGAATCGAAATCGTAAAGCGAAAAATAAGTGGAAGGTACACTTATCAGGATAGGTCGAATTAAAAATGATGATTAACTGAACCTAGTATCTCTCGACGGATTTGGTAAAAGTGAGTTTACCATTAACTGTTGAGGAATTAGAAGATTTCCATGGTGGCTGTGTAGGATGAATTATGGCCATGTGTGCTGCTCATCCGGGCATTCACAAATCACCCTGCAGGCTACACCAGACTTATCTGGATATACACTAATTGCTAGTGACGACTGCCAGCTGTTATCATGGTTCTTTGTGCTACTCAAGGTTTGTAAGGAAAGCGTTTAAAAAGTGATGAACCTTATCGCACATTTGTTTGTGATACCACTACTGATTACCGATATGGATTTTAAATCTATTTTAAGTAGGTATGAAGTAGTTTAAATATACCAGCATCTGCCTTATAAAAAGCATACGCACAACGTATACGCCTCGCAGCACAACTTCCTATCCTGATACAATATGTATGTATGATAAAAAATAAAATGTTGTACTATAGAAATATACGTTGGTGTTTTATTAAACAAACTTAACATAGATAATGAAGCTGCAGTATACTTTAGTGTTGGTGTCCACTAAACACTGGCTGTACAGAACATCTAGTATAGCTATAAAACACGGCATCGCATTACAAATATATTTTATTTTCAGTGTCAATCATATTTGAATTACAATTCACAACAATAATAAACAAATTGATGTTACATTGAAACATATCACAATTTGTTTGTTGCGAGTGTGATTCTCACAAACTGTATGTTAGTTTGTATGCCAACAACCATCGTAATGTCGTGAATCTTTCCTGCAGTTAATGCTGGCCAATGATCGGCCATCGGGGATTGAATCTCATTGATCTAAGATCGGATATATCAATTGATTGCAGGTTTTGAAAGCGGTATTAAATATTTATGCCATGTGGCCATGTGACGTTGGCAGCATCATAGCATAGTACTTCTCATTTACATTTTAATAAGAAATTAAAACCCCACATAGTAGTTTTATTTCGCCGTCTGATCAATTACAAAACGACTCGTTCAATGGCGAGTGTTCAGTATGATTAACCCGTTTGCCTGTGTATTTTTATTGCCATGATGCACAGCTGTGACGCGTTTGTTTTCTGATGAACTAATGGGATACCACTATGTTGTTTATCTAACATAACCCGGTTTATATATATATTTTTTATAAGGTCATCTAAAGAAAATATGACCGCTGTCATCTCGACATGGCAGAGATTCATACCAAACGGTTGTAGCCTGGAATAGTCCGGAAAAATTACAATCCGTTTAATCTATAGTCCCACTTCAGATGATGTATTTCCTGTTAAAGAAACCCCTTTAACAATATACGAAAGACATAGTGTGAATAAACTGAAGGAGTTTGTATAAGACTATCTAAATTAGGTAGCATCGATCAATGTAGGGATGGCTGATGGATAAAAACAGGTATACAAGTGGTATGTCTATAAGGTACATAACTTCTTACATGTTACTTACAAGGTACATGTTGCTTATTGACACCATTATTTAAAAAACAAACACAAGAACGTTACCTGTATTGCACAAGCTACAGCATTTCCGTAAGTAATTCATTGTTATTTAGGTTTTGTGGATGCCTGTAATGTTCTTTTTGTACAAAGTATCCAAACAATCCTATAGTTGTCAATTATATATACACTGTATTCCTAAACATCAAATTGTACACTTATTGAAATTTAACTTTGCACTCAATGTAATTGAACACACATGACAATGGCACCAGCTTACAGAGTTGAAATAGGTAAGCTAGTTACTTTGTAATTACAGTGCTGAGAAATCAGCGGACAGTGGAGAAAAACGGCACCGAGCCCACTTGACCAATGCCCAAAACGGCTTCATAGCCGGGAAGCGGAACGAACGATACATCAGGGAATTTGTGGACATCACAATATTGGTCGACAACTCTCCTATTTATTCCTTATCTATTTTCAATCGAAACACAGATAAATGGGTACAATTTCTATATCTGTTGACAACCACAAGAAATAAAATGTCCACCTATCAATTGTAGCAGATCGCTATATGTTTATTGTAAATGTGCAAACAGCCTTTTATTCGTCAGTCTTCAGCTCTCTGTATAGTTTTCATTTAATGTCCCCAGTAACGCTTCACCAAAATAGAATTAGTTCAGGCATGGAATATAACCGAAATCTAAACGTATTTGTTTGTTGCTTCGTTGGGGTTTAGTGGGCGGTCCGAGAGAGTTTCATGTTGCCCTAGTGTTGTCAGAGCTAAAGGGAAGAGGAAGCCGATCTGTTTGTGGTGTCTGTATTACGTCCTGTTAAAGTCCTGTATTTGTCCCGTCCTGTGCTTGTTTGTTGCCAGTGATGTAGAGGGTGGTTTCCTTCAACCATTGGACTGGCAAGTCGTCACATAAGTGAAATACCCTTGAGTACGACGTTAAACCCCAATCAAACAAACAAACTATCTTTGGGGTTTAAACGTCATAGTTTTTTCTTATATGACGATAAGTTTATTTCTCAATGTGCCTTTATACTTAAATACGGCGGAAAACCGAAATGAAGCCTTCTAATAACGACTCCCGCGATTTCCCGTCAACTCTTTAATGTAACTCCCTAATATACCTGAGGTTGACAGAGGGACCTGAACCCTAGAGCCAGAGAGCCAAACATCGAATTAGGATCAGTTGTCAAACACGTTAACCAAAGAACCAGGTAACAGGCTAAATTTACACTAAGTCGAATATGTACATGTTATATCTTTGAGTTCCTGATTAGCGGTATGTTTGTTCGCTGATGAATTATTAATGATCGAAAAGAGATTTAAGAGAAGCCATAAGTGAATTGGTTTCTACCAAAACGTATTGTGTGGATTACATTTCAAATACCGTTCTTATTTGTATTTTAAATTCGACTGCAAACTGCACTGTATCTTATAGATTCGTTCTCTCAGAATAACGGTCGAAACGTGGCATCTTAATATACGAGAAGTTGTCGTCCAGAAATATGTACTTTTTTAACATCAATTTCAGAGACACTGAATGTCTCTGAAACAAAAGAAAAGATAGATTAAAATTTAAGCTGATCCAAAGATATATATTATAAATGTCTAAATCGGAACTCTTGTCATATATCCGTCACTCCACAGCTTTTTCAAGAGTATTCATCTAATGTCACAAGATTGCATCGTGATAATATAATTAGCTCTGAATCAGCCGTGTAATATAGCAGTTTTTTTTACCCCGAAATTAAAGCATAGTCGAATATCTGTGTAAAGGCTGTGAGTTTCTGTATTTTATTGTTCTGATGGAATAAAACTAATCAAACAGAGACAAAGACCTAAGATAAGCGACCAGTTTTGTTGGTGCCTTTTCAGCCTATGTTGCCCATAAAACATTGATTTATTGTGTATCAGAAAGCAAACTACAGTCAATGTGTAATTTGTTATATGCCATGACTATTTCTGTTGTAGGAGATAATTATTTTCGCTGAATGGAATTGAAGCAAATGAATTGGGTGCCACTTTGATTTTAAAATTGTCTCTCAATTCATGTTAATAAATGAATTGATATTGAATTGACATTGTGTTGTTTTGATGAAAATCCAGAATCGTGTGTTATTTAACACTGAAGATAGACATCAGTCACTTCATCAATCTACTCCCTGTCCATTCACAAATTACAACTAAATTTCGCCAAGAACAAAACAAATGACAATAAGACAGATGTGACAATACAAAGCACTGTATCTTCTTCATATCGGAGGAGTATATCGTCTGTAAGCCAATATGCGGCTCAAATAGCTGAGTCGATCACCCCGATATCTGCTCATATCCGGCCTTCTGGCTGTCAGCTATTTGTTCCTAGTATAGTTAAATTTTCAATATAGCCTTTCAATGTCGTTAGGGTCAAGGTGAAAGATATTTCTAAGGCATAGTTTGTCTTAGTGGAGAGACTTCGCTATCCATCAACGCTTTGTTCAAGATGAAAAAAACCTCATATGGATAACTGCCTCTTAATACAGACACTGGTGTATTTCATTCATTTTAAGACACAATGTGCAATTCAATCAAAAGTCCTTGATTAAATTTTAACAAAGCACATTTTTCTGGTAGATTTTGCCTTATTTATTTAAGGAGTCTTTTTCTTCTTAAATGAATAAGACAGAATCTACCAGAACTATCTGCTATGGATCTGTATTTTCTTGATTATTCAAAGTTCATCTGGAGGAAATTATTTATTTCTTCTTCAATAAATTAGGCAGCATTTACCCAAATTGTATGCTTTGAGTCGGTATTTTCTTAATTACTCGGATTATTTTACGTGTTCAACTGGAAGAAAATAGTGGGTTTTTTTAAATAAAAAACTTGCAAGACCGTCCGGTGAATTTATCGCCAATCATAGCGGCAAAATAAATGTCTCCGGTGTCGTCGTTTATTGTTTCGTTCGCCCAATGGGCTGGCACTTTATCATATAAATCCAAGATCCTTTTGGGGCGAAATATGGCGTTAAACCTCAACCAAACAAACAAAGGAACCTGTTCTCATCATGACCAGCTAAATCATACGGACAGGAAAATGATTTTGGTTAAGGTTGCCTACGTATCACATCTTTAAGCATCTTGTCGATTGTTAAGAGCGCTTATACCCTCATTAGCGAGTAATGCTTAGCGGTCGAGTATACCCTTGGATTTCTACAGTATCACTTCTGTTACACGAACTATGCGAAATTCATTCCCAGTGAAAGAGGTGGGAACGTGAACTGTTTAAATTTAATCTGTGTTTTTCTTTAAAGTCTTACCTACTAACCAGCACATAAATTACGTTTCCACTTCGCTTTTTTAAAAAATGTCTAAACATTCGTATTTCAACTATTTACAGGTCGTTAACTGATTTCATAAAGAAACACGGTATGACAGCATATCAGTACACATAAAACACAAGTAAAGATAAATAAGTAAATGTCTTTATGATTGTTTATGAAAGGTAGCGATGGAGGCAGGGAGATTCATGTTGTCCTTTTGTTCTCAGATCTAATGGCCGTCTGTAAATATGCACATTTCATCCTATTTTATCCTGTCCTAGTTTCTTGGCAATGTGTTTTCAAAGTTTGCTTCACCTACGAGTAACTAAGCCTATAATCCACTTGATACTCTTTTTGATTTGTTTTATTGCTTGTTTCGTTTATGTTGAAGATAGTGTAGGCCTTCTCTATAAAATTTTACAACTAAGTCTCTACACAAGTTGATAAATGATGTTTTCAGGATTCGTTGAATCGCAGACTGCTTGAATTAAACTGACCGGGTTAACTGAACCATCGATTAAGTCGATATATCAACGTCAATTATACGGCAGTTGAACTGAAGATAAACTACACCTCAGCAATTACGACGAACATAACCATTAGCTAGACAAGCTATACATGGTAAGTAAGAGTTGCGACGACTATACACGAGTATGGAAAACAAAGTCTTTGCTATTTTATACAATATAATTCTCAATTCGTTTAGATCAATTAACATGTGTTTGTCAAAATGCTGGATTGTTTGTAACATAGTCTATAGTGAATTGCATAATCAAAATATAAAGGTCTATGCCATATGTTTAAATTACATCATGTGGTAAAGATTGAAGGTGAATTTTCATATCAAACTAAAATTGTTATATTGTATACCAACGCAATATTGTGACCTTTGTTATATGGATACAATTATTATTAAGACAACATCAAGTGTTTACAATGAAGGCGCCTGGACATAGCTTATTACCGCAGTATAATATGTAAAGCTTTCTGTCATGAGTATATCAGCCAGGTTTGTATCGTGCCAGCTAATTATAGGGCTTGACCAGAAACAAAAAACACCATTTACCTTTACAGTAAAACCTTCACATACAAGATAGAATGCAGGAATTTGCAGATTGCTTTGAACCGTGCCAGACGCATTCTTCACTTTGGCACGTAAGTAACTCTTTATATTTATAGTGCATCTGATCTTAACAAGATGTAAACCCAAATTGTCAGATTGTTTTGAAACATGTCAGACATGTATTGTGGCGTAAACGCTCAACAGTATCAGAATTTAGGTAAGTTAAAACCCAAGATACAAGAGAAAGACGGTCAACATTGTCACAAGCTATTAATATTGCATTGTATCTTTAATTTTAGTAAATTATTCCACCCGTTCCAGGATGATCTGAGTATAGATTAGTGGTGGATACATGGGTCATTGTCTTGCGGAACCTTTCACTGTACTACATTGATATAGAGGTTCGAGGCAAGATATCGACGAACGATATATTAAAGATAATGACACGATGGCCTCCTGGATCGGTGGTGTTTTTTCGAGATGTCTTCGCAGTTTTCCACATAAAAAACTAACGCATTGTCGACGTTAAGTAGCAAGCAGAGAAACAAACTTTGATAGTGGGACTGCAGTAAGGCCGTTCAAGCGGCTACATCTTAAGATAATACCCTTGCAACTGGTTATAAACACCTGCCTTGAAGTTTGTATCGCATTATTACATAACATGTATTTGTGTTGCATGAAAATTGACAAATGCTGCTGTTTACAGAAAGCCTGGTGTAATAATTTTAACAAAGTTACACTTCAGTTGGGTCGATATATCACGTCGATTATAAGGGAAAGGAAAATATACTGCGAGCTGTTTAAGAAAAATACAGTATCTGAGAAAACAAATCCTGACTTTTGTATTCCCGAGAAAAGCTCAAATAAAATCAAGACTTCGAATAATTTATAACGGGTTTACCCCCAACTTTGGTCGGAAGATTCAATATTTCTTTACTGTAGTTAAAATGTGTGACCAGCGTGCCGAACATGGAATGTGATGAAATATTAACAGCCGCGATAATTTGATAAACGAACTGTATTGCTCATGTTGTGTGATAAATAGTTCGCTGGCATGTATTGCCGTTGTAAATCAAATATGGTATGTAGTCTGCTTAGGGTATAGTTGTTACAGATGGCCATGTGAAAGGAATGTTACGTCTTACGTTACACACAGAGGTACAGTTCAGTAAATAGTTTAAGCTGAATTCGAACGTAAGTGACTAGTACAAAATAGACCTCCAAACAATATGAGTTTATTGAAATCATGAGCACATTAAAAGCTTTTAGAGAAACATATGCATGGCTAACGGGACCAACGTATCTAAGTGGTAGGGTTAGCTCTCGGGTGGCTTTGTTAGAGTCTGTCTTAGTTTCTATGTAATAATGTACATACGTACCTATCAACATCGCACAGAAAGCGCATTTTACTCATATATATTTACATTTGTCAAATTAAATCGTATTGCACCACAAACGAAATATAGCTTTCTCGTACAAATATCAGAAAGGGCCACATCCATTAATCCAGAACAGTGTGGAATTCTGCGACTGAAAATAATTTGCATGTACAGTGACCTAACGTCAATCGCCGCTCTTCTGTGTTCAGCTTAACCGTAGACAGATGTCGTTATTGTTAGACAGATCTTATTATATAAATGAGTGCATCGAGGGGATTTCGGGACACTGTTTCTACACCCGTGTTTACGTGGACACTCACAGTATATAACCTGACCACGTATTAAGTCTGCATTGATGTAAAACATGCGATGTCTATGATATTTTTGAAAGGCAAAACTCGAGTCGTGTCTTTGTATCTGGGAATTGTTGTGTTTGAGCAAACATAAAATATTACCCGGAGAACATTGTTGTTCATCATAATAAGAGTACCCAATAACAAATTTTTGTCTTGTTTCATAACATATCCTCAAAGTTTTACAACAGAGTTGATAATACATCGCAAAACAAAATTTGCAGACAAAAGGGGTGTGATGAATCATTATTAACGTACAGGTTTCCTTAGGACTGCTAATGTAAGCCTAGTCCAATTCATTCGACTCAAAATGTCTCAAACTCTTACCCACAAGAAGTATAATGTTATTCAACATGGTTTTGGTAGATTTTGTGGGAAAAACATTGATGGTTTGGGTTTTTGTCGAATGTGTCTGTGAGCATTCCTCAATCGATCGATATGTACGAAGGCACACCACGATAACAGCTGGTTACACGATTACATTGACTTTTTCCTTCAATGTAAAACACCATATAGTTCACCACTGACTCGCGAATTCACCAATATATGACGATGTCACTGATCTCATCCCCAATGTAGATATAACTATATTTATATTACTTGGTCAAATATGACTGCCTCACCTGTGAACATCATTACGTTTAATTAGCTGTTTACTATTGAGGCGATAGATTGTTGATAAGGAATTTGCATAGTACCTATGGTTATTTTATATACATCCTCGCTCTATACACGATAACAACACCATACATGGCAAACCGTAAACCAGTGTACCATTTTCATCCCTCGAAGCAAAATACAACAAAATAATATGTGTTACATTTGCTGTGACCCCTGTCACGCTTTATTGTCTCGAACTTTTTTCGATTTTTCAATTGAAATAAGTTTTACGACTCAACTGTAGACTATTTTACTGTCACAAAGCAAAATTGGAACAGTGATATTGTCGGGAAAAGTTATTGGAATATTTTTAAGACAATAATATAATTATGTCAAATGCTTATTAATTGTGAACCTGGGACATTGAAAAGCACACGTTATTGTTTGAACAAAGTCCAGGTATGGAAGTGTTTGGTCTATAAATCTGTCGATAATCAAATAGAATGAGTAGTATAAATATCTAGAAATGGCAACAAAAAAAATGTATACAATTACTGATTGTCATTGCCGAAAACACATTATGTACCATAATGGAGCAATCTAGGTGGTGGCGAGAGACAAATGTTTCAACGTATTTGTTAAAGAAGAATCTGTGAGCTTAGATAACGACTGCAATGCCTTGTAAATGAACTGTCCAATCAAAATCCACAGAAAAATCCGATCCAGTTTAACCTTAACTTGTATTGTGGATATAATAAGTCTGGAGGTCATGACAAATCACTACCGTGTAACAGATAATTGGATGGTCCATGGAGTTCATTAGCCAAAGGCCAGGGTGTTATATTCTGGGTAATTGCGTTTGGCTTCTATAATTTGAAGATGACCTTATTTATTTACCGGGACAAAAGTATGTCCAACGAGCTAAAACATGAAATCGTTTGCGCATGAACATATAATTTTATCTCTCACATAACGCACTGTAATTGGAATCCAACACTACACAAAACCAATAAAATTAAGTTACTTTTAAATAAAAGGAAGCAAAGCTGATTTAGAAAAAGAATTACAACGGGCCATAAGGAGAGGGCTTTTTGTTGTCCTGTTGCTTACTGGACTTAGGGACAATAGGAAGTCGATCCGTTTGGGGTGTCATTATTTGGTACCTTGTGATTGTGGCTAATACAATCCACTGCCGAACATGTGTTTTTCTTTCTAAGTAATGTACTCCCTAAAGAATTGAAATGATACAAAACTAACAACAGATTCAAAGTAAGGACCCAGTAAACGATTGAATGAGGCACAATATCGCGACAATAAATCTGTTCATTAAGATCTGTGTTATATATGATCTGTGTTTTCAACTGTAAGCCTTTGTCCCACACGAAATAAATTATCCGATTGCTACAAATACCGCCGGTTGTTTGAGGGAGCTCCCTGTTGCGCTGCATGGTGCGAGTTTTGTCGAGGTTGATTTAACTTTCCCATGGTGTTCATTAACTGTCTATCGTTTTAATTGCCTTTAGGATAAAACAAATTGTCATCGATATACTCATAGTATTTGCGCTAACGGTCATCCTTTCAATGTAACGTGTTTAATTTCCAAAGTATAGGAAAATCTAAAATCTATTTGTCTATCTATGATTATTTTATAACAGATCTCTACTAATATCAGTTCAAATAGTAGTATCTTTTGAACAACATGGAAACCAAAGAGCAAAATCAAATTTCTATTGAATATGCCCCAAGGGTGAACTTATCGAATATGCAGTCATTAGCTGATTTCCAGTTCAAGATGAATAAGTTTGACTATTTCTCTACACCTGACCGATTAAAAATGTCCCTTGATAATTTCCCTTCTCATGACTTCATTATAAAACCTGTGTTTTCTGAATATGGCAGCAATGTCCTGACAATAACCTAACTTTAGGACCCAGAACAAATGTTTTTTTATCACCACAAGAGTTTTGTCCATTGTTTTATTGGACCCATTTGAATTATTATTGTAATGCGTGGAGTGCAGGGGTTGCAACACGTGATATTCTGGCTCTTGAAAGACGAACTTTGTGATTGGTTGTAGACAGCATATATTTTTTCTAGTTTATAGGTCAAAGAGATGTATTTAAAACTGTATTGGGTACCTTTAAATTAATAAAATAAATTAAACCTATTTTATCGGTTTTTAAATGCATGCACGGTATGACACCAGATTATCTGGCAAACTAAGTATAAAGCCAACGTGTTAATGATAGACGCTTACGATCATCTGACCTAAATTATTAACTGTACCACGGACAGCAATAAAACTATGTAAGATCTTTGTACATGTCAACTTTTATATATGAATCTTGGTCAAAGTTGATGATATTTCAAAAACTAGCTGACTGCAGATGTATTTCAGTGAGTAATCACAGACTGAGCTTTAAGTGCAGCATGGATAGATACTGCTTTTGGCATTTATAATAGGTTATCGCAATGGAGCTGTAAAAGTCATTCATATGTCTAAAGATGTCGTTCATATGTCACTCATCTTGCCAGAAGACGAAATCAGACTATTAATTGAATATGAAATATCATACGGTTGATAATTACAATGATAGGGTGTTGAAGACTGCCAGAGCTTGTTCGGGTTATGCTATAACGTGACAGCAACACAAAAACATGGTATCGGCTAAACCAAGGCTTAATGCTGACACGGTAATTGTTAATCATATGATGCCCGAAAGCTGTTTGCA
>JAVFBW010113003.1:0-16022 GCA_034783835.1 Mopalia ciliata | reverse complement strand
TTTCAAAGACAGGCATCTGTATTGCACTTGCATTCGAGTAAGCATAGCCGTTAATTAGTTAATTTAACAGGCGGGACTGACGTCAGTTTCGCTTTTAAATTAACTAATTGTCGGTTGTGCTAATTCGATTGCAAGTACAATACAGATGGTTGTCTTTGAAAATATGCAATAAAAATAATAAGTTCAGGTCGAAAAAAAGTTGTCTTTCCATTTAACTTACTTGTTATTTCTTTTCGTGGTCTCTGTAAAACAACTCGACAAGACTGTCAAATCATACAAAAACACCATTTAACTATGGCCAGTGATAAGCAGATAATACGATTAACGATTACTGATTGGCTCTTACAAGAGTTGCACGTGTAAACCGCGTGAATGGTGGCCATCTACGGTTCAGAAAGGTCATCATCATAACAGAATGAACCTCAATGTGGAGTGGTGTGGGATAGTTCTGATAAAAACGATAAGCGACTCTTAGTTCAACGCATAACACAATTTCATGAATAGATTGTTTATATAATGTGGAGTATTCGCTTTGAAAAAGGGTTTGGAAAAAATGGCAACCGTGTACTTTTACATTAGTGTGGTGGATTTTTTTTTGTTTGTTTTTTTTTTCACAGGTGTACAATCTCTTGTTATTTTTGTAATTCAACAGATAAGGGTTACCTTCACCGGACAAAGATAGTTCTCAATATTGACACAAAACCGTGTTACTTACCATTATGTCGGTACATAAAAGCATAGGTCAAGCCGTCCTGTAACACGCAAGTTATCCTCACTCCTGCTTCACCCTTTCGGGTCAGGCATCGAACAATCGTGGATATCTCGAGGACCACAGACGATTGCATCCTACGCCTGGTGGTATCAAGCGAGATTACACAAATGTTCAGTTCAGTTTAATCCGTGGGACAATTTAGAACTGCTAATGGGAAAGTTGGGAATAAAAAGAAATTTTCGTTTCTCCTAAACATTTGGAACATGATATTGACTGGTAGTAGCATTGATTTGACAGATTACCGACACAAACTAATTTCATTTTAAATGTTGTCTCTCTTCTCGTCCTACGGGATGTGTACTTTGGTTAAGATTTGAGATTTTGATTACTTTTTTGTGCGTGTGAGTGTGTTGTTTTCGTATTTATTTATTTTTTGACGTTGTCATTTACAGAATATCCCATGGGTATATTTTTCAATTCGATCAAACCAACAATTATCGGTATTTCTGCATTTTTACACTCATAAGTAGAGATTTGTGAACTACAAAGTGTTAAGGTGCGGTTATATTATTTTGCTCTACAGATATTTTCCTGTATAGTTTTTTTTATATAAAATTCGGGAATGGGTGAAAGTTAAGGATTTGGTTTAGGTTGGGGTCATATTTTTGTAGAAGAAAGGCGGCGGTAGACATAGAGCATGATAACAAACAATAATGGGATTAGGGACAAAAATTGTGAGTGAATAAAGAGGAATGTAGAATTAAAAGTAGAATTGGAGCTATAAAACTAAATGTAGAAGACCACGTAACGTCCTGTGCATACCAACAAGGTCCTTGGCGTCCGCGTGCTATGAACACTGTGTTTTAACAAGGATACCTCCATGGTTTTACCAAAGTTTTCAGGAGAATCAAGCTTAGATTGCAGACATAAGTTTATTGATTAGATGACCTATCTGAACTTATTAAATCTGTGTGAAATAGTAGTTGTACATGTATCTTGTATATGCAGAGGGGAGGCTTTTTGTATGGGGAAAGCTATCACATTTAAAAGCAAATCCCTTCCCAGTATTACAGGAACCAGTTACTGGTGCTGGGTGCTTTTATTACTCTTACTGATAGTCATAAACAAAGGTGTTAACTAAATCTGTGATGCCGAGGTCTCTCAAATTTCGGAGTTAAAACTGCTATTTAAAGATATTGGTTTAAAATTATGTATTAAAAAAATAATGCAATAGATAAAACTCTATTTTGCCTTTTAATTGAATTATAAAAAAAAATATGTTGTTTATTAAATTTATTGTAAGTAATCTTAAAACAATCCGGAATTAATAATTTACATACGTTTAGGCGGTTTTCTCAGCTTTCGTTTTTCTTTAGTTTTTATCATTTAAATCGTTACTTTCTCGTAAACGATTTGCACAAAGTCTTTGAAATTTGGCACGGACAATGTTGGAGCCATTACCTAAAAAAAACCGTGAAGCAGTTTTTTAATAATGATTTTCGTTTTAAGAATATTTAGCAAACATTTTGTTAAAGGCAGATTTTAATTTTTTACATTTATTTTTATCAATTGTTCAAAAACTAAATTGAATTTAGAAAAAAAAACCTAAGACGGTATTTTAGTTTAAATGCTGGTCTTCAAAGACATGAAAGATTAGAAAATAAATCTCGAATGAATGAATCATAAATTGACATTACATTTAGAATCTTGAAATCCTCTGCTTTCTAAATATATATGATGTTAATATACTCATCATTTGGTAATACCTGCAAAAGCCACGAAAAGATAAGAGTCGCATTTTTACACCTGACTAGCGATAGAGTCCTTAGATCGAGTATAATCTCTTTAAACTGAGCTTTGCTTGTCATAAATTCCGCAGACTCTGGCCATTGAAATTCTTGCAACATAAAAATTGCGTTGAACTACGGGATACTATGTTCGGGTTTATAAACTGTTACCGGTGCATTTTAAGATTTGTGGGTGTGTTGTTTCAGTTCCTCCATGACCATTCTGTCTCATGCTTCATTTATGGCACATCGGTCTTGATGCTTGCCTGTGAAATACCTTGCCTTAGAAAACCCTCACTTTATACTTGTACAATTTTAATGGTTTGTGAGCCTATTGTGAAGTTTGTTTGTTTGATTAGTGTTTAACGTCGTAGTCAAAGTTATTTCACTTACATGACGACGGATTGCCCACTTCATTATTACGGTGGAAAACCGGGAGGAAAACTTCCCATCAAACAAAATTGGCTGCCTTAAACAACAATTGAAATTCGATTAAACCTCAATTAAAGACATATTTGTTATTTGGCTTTTAAATTGTCGGAAGTTTACCTTAGATAATGCCGGCTGACTGTCAGTTAACTTTGCCATATTAAGCCGTTTTACCTATTTTTTCCCAAAAATGTTTGGTTAAGAATGTGAATACAGTAATGACCATCATGGGTCACGTGTGAACATATTATCAAGAAATATCGTAATCCATATAGACCATTGTTAAATGAATTGCACAGAATATGGAACACGTTTCAGGTCAGTTTGCTATGTCTTTAACAGATCTACTTTCAGTATATAATCTTCTGGAACTTGAGCAGATGTCTCAAAGATAACCTACAATATTCAATGTCTTCGTCTGACACTCTCTACCCTGTTCAGTACAGGAGGAGTGAACAAAGAGGTAAGAGTTTCTTAACGTAGGTGAAGGTGAGCTGATATAATAATGTGTTCTTTTGTGCTCTGTTATTTGTCATATTGTTTGTTTTGACAAGTGTTGTTTTGCTGTCTTGAAACATAACAACCAGTAAGGAAGGGAACTAATTTTCTTCCTTTTTTTAGAGGGGGGGGGGGGGGGGGGTGGGGGATTTTTTTCGGGTTTTTTTATATAGTGCTTATTTTGTTATTTTTGGAGGAAAGGGCACACTTCATTTGGGGTTTAGTACCAGGGGTGAAGAGAGGATATAATCCCGAAATTGCTGTCAATCTGTTTTCTAGCGCGGTTTAATGACGATTTACCTACTTCCATTGTGTTCCCTACTAAAAACATGAGTTAAATCAATATTTACCACATGTTATACAAACTTATAATTGCCGGAGGGATTATTAATTGATCGTTATGACGTCAGGTTTTCCACCAAATTTGTCTGACTCTATACCATTATTAAACGAATTCTATTTTGCACTCACAGCATTTTATGGTATTTTTTTTTTATTTTAATTTAAATTAAGATGCTAGTCTGCCGATGTACTGTGGTCAGGTAATCATGGCCCGTTTTGAAGGGAATAGGACACACAATATGCCCCACATATTCTGTTACAAATTTCAATGAGCCGAAAGGAAAAAAATCGTGCCTGTTTCTGGTTTCAGTAAGAATGCTGGTATTCGGGCTTGTGTTTGCCGGTTTTGTGGCGGTGTCCAATGCAGCCTCAGCAATAGTAATACAGAGTCACTGGAATGGCGGGTTTAACGCTGCCTTTTCTGTCCACGCGGACCATGCGTACACTGGCTGGAAGGCTCATCTCGTCTTCGATAAAGCCGTTGACAGCATTGAGGTAAAGCCAAACCCTATAATAGCGGTATAGGGTGGGGAATGGATTGCAACGGGAACATCGTGCAAAACATTTTGAATACGATCTCTGGAATGAGACAGAAACGTATTATCCAGTAAACTGACAGGTTGTTATCCATATTTCAAGTTTCTCCGTGTTATATGTACTTCCGACTTCTAAATATCACTTAGAGAATCATAGGGTGGTTCCGGAAGACCGGAAAATTTTCCGAGATCTCCGAAAATGGTAAAGGAAGCAAGCGGAAAGAATGTTGGTTCTTTCGCTGGTTACACAGTATGCTCATGATACAGCAGTTGTTTATTATATAACTATAATGGCACCTTTAAAACGAAACCAATTAGTTCATGTCATAATTAATAATTCGTATTAATTAGGGGCTCAGTACTTTAACTTACAATCTGAGTCGGAAACCAATTATATTTGATATGAGGATGTAGAAAAGAAACGACTCATAGATGATTTTGATTGTATATCCAACAGTAGGATTGTATGTCCAATCAGATGCCTGTGAAACCAGGAGTCTGCCTTAAAAATCACACCAAATTCTATTGGTTGACGTGAGCAAACAGGTTGGTAAAATAGAGGCTCAAGGATGTGCTGCATCTGTAACCAATCAAACAATCAAAGCCGAAAGCGGGTTGAAAGACCGACTCTCATTGGCTGGTGTAATCGAGCGTCTCCGGTAGCCATACCTAACAGAAAGCTCTATATCTACCAGCGTGTTGGATCAGTATGGCCTATACTGTAAGCCGATCGCTGATTATACGAACATGGCATTGGTACTGATTTCTGTCCAGGCTGAAAATAGCCTACCTGAAATCATAGGCCCTCTCGCTATAATGGTAGGCTTAGTTAGCACAATGAATATAGCAAATTCCTAAGACAGAGGGAGGAATTATTCATTGAGCTAAGGCTTCGTTTGTTTGAAAGGTACCGTAGCAATGCTGTTTTTACTTAGCACTATGCAAACACATCACATCTTGGTTGTGCTACTGTCCATAAATACCCTTATAAGCATGGCGTAAAACGATTCAATAAATCAGCCAATCAACCTTATATCATGAAGGTAAAACGACAACGGTTAAAATCGAACGGTATAAGCTTTGTGCAAGGGAATATAAAACATTTGTAACCCTCGCATAAAGGTGCTACTGACAAGGCCTTCCAACAAGTCGGCTTGGTCATACAGCAGGGCCTAGCGGCTGCGACTCTATTATGAAATTCTGTTTCAAAGTACCCGGTACCTAAAAAAATTGATTATTCTTAAATCCTGTAAATTTTTTCCATTTTATTACAACCCACATAACACATTTTTAACCAAGTGGAATTTTCCGTAACCGGGGCAAAATAAGATTTCCTGTGCAGAAAAGGATGGCGTGTGTTGCAGTATGCGTTGGAAAACATGGATACAAATGCCAAACGAGCTGCTGAAACATAAGCATGCCTGGTCAATAGAACCTGGTGTGGAAGAGTATTGTTTTAAATAGCCTTGTAGTTCCGCATATAAAAAATATTTTAGAAACCTTTCCTTGAGATTTGCTGCAATAATGGGAAGATCAAAATTTAAAAACAGTGACATATCGAAATCGAAAACCTATGGTATCGTTCTATATACTCCAATAGAGAGACCATGCAGCATGATGCTGCTTATTCGTATTATGACCTTGCCTGATATGCTGGATTTATATTGGCACATACACCCAAAACCGTGGGAACCCCAGCCTATAAGTGACCCCCTAGTGCATAAAAGTCACGTGTATTCGTTTTGACAGTTCTTTTCAATCAAGAAAATGACGACTATAACGTTACGTAATCAGTCAACCTAGATAGGGACTAACTTCTAGGGCAATCACACAGAATATCATCTCTATGGTTCTATGGATACATGAGGTCCACCTTCAGTTTGGTCTGTGTAAAGGAACCAGCCGGTATGTTGATGGTGGTCGCCTCTTCTCATGCCGTTTCCTTAGATATAATCGCTTGTCATAACTGGCTGATCAGACCATTAAGTGGTCATTATATATTAACCACAGCTTTACCTGATAGTTAGGGACTTTATCATTTAACGAACCGTTGATACGTATGTAATATACCCGTTTTAGACAGCAATGTAAACATCGATGTAATCTATATTTTTCCAATTCCCGTGCCGTACACCCCAAAACCATGCAATTTTTTTTATATTTGTTCGCCCCCTATAAATCTTATACCAACTATTAGTTCTGACAGGATAGGCCTAGGCCTATCGTTTGATGGCACACGTTGAAGTTATACCTTGATTTTTTTTTTGTCTGGGCCAAAACGAATAATCCCAGCAAACACACTTCGCATCTGCAGTGTTGTATAGTAGCCATACGATGGTAATGTTGCAGAATAGTCAAAGTTACTGCAACATAAATCTTAATGAAATTTTGGTCATTGATTTCTACCAGTTTATACAACGTTATTATAACCTTGTCAAAACGTGACAGGAAATGTTGGAGTTGAACAACACAAATCGACTACGTTGTGACTTGATTGTGAAGTAGTAGAGCTATCCCGTGGCCCAAAACAAAACGTTATCTCGACCTTGTTTGGTTTGCTGGGATCATGTGACGAAACAGTCCTTCGTTTTCACCCGCATTAAAATTCTCTAGGAGAGCAAAGGCTTGCAAAAATTTCAAATACCAGCGATCTTCATATCGGTATAAAATATTTACAAGATACAAAACAATTATTTCTGATGTGCTGCGGGACGAAAAACAGGCTCTAGAATAACCAAATTCTCACCATTCCTAAAACACCTTAACAAACTGTCCCGCCCTCTTGGTACACACCCGTCAACCTTTAGATTCGTCGCAACAGACAGTAATTTGTGCCTCAACTAAGTGCCATCACAAATAACATTCATATGTTCTATACGGAATTAAACTGAATGATAGATTTATGACATAGTTATAGATAGATTTTGCTTTCCGTCTATGTTGTTAGATTTGGCGCGCTGATGTGGTGGCCACCAGTGATGATAAGACGGAGTATACGGTTCAGGGAAAGAACTGGGACTCGGACCTTGAACCCGGCGAGGACCTTCAAATGTCTTTTCAAGGAACAGTGACTGGGGACTCCCCTCCAAGGGGGACAGTCTTTCTTGAAGGACAGTCCGCTAATGTGACATTCCCGCCAGATACTGGATCGACTGGCGCAACTGTGGGACCGCAAGTCACAGTCACGTTACCGGAAGGGGGTAAGTTAACATTATTCAACTTTTCCGAGTCTGATAATAATGACGACTATTTTCTTTCCGACTAACAGTTCTTAGGAAATTATAGATCTTAAATAAAGGTGCATATGTATAATAATAAAAAATATCATACAAGTGAAAAATATACAGCTATGTACAGCTAGGATTTATAAAGCAGTTGTTGTTGTATCCAGAGAGATCTTTCTAATTTAATGACACAAAAGTAAACAGATATAAATATCGATTCGTAGTATTTATTTAAATATGGTATAAGTTCAGTATAGCATAACCCATATATTTTAAACGGAATTTAAGGAAAATACAAATAGATTATAAAACATTAACCAATTACTAAATATAATAAAACATGGCCATAAAATCAACCTGCATACAATCTTGTTACATACAAAACGATTTAGCCCCACATTTTCCGTACTGCCTTACTCCTTCTACTTCTTATCTCTTATTTTCTCACTAAACTCTGACATCATAGGTCACAGCTGCAAGAGGTAGTCCTTAAGTAACAGTTAATACCCATTGCTAGTAAAAAGAACAGGTTTAGTTAAGTGCTTCTATAGAAATTGATAGCCGCAACGTGTACACTGTGACAGTTTTAACGAATTCGCCCGACTGGCCACCGTTTAATATTTTTACAGTTCAGAAACCACACTAATCAATACCTTAATGGATTAAGAAAATAAGTATCAATAGACAATTACATATATAGCATGACAATTCAACATAGTCTAGAAAGCCTTTAATATCTGTTTCATAACAAGAAGGATCTAACTCTTCACTTCCAGCTATATAAGCTATTTTGATTACCTTAAATTTCTTTTCCAGTCTCTTGGACCGCAGCACCTTCCACCGGAAATGCGTATTGTGAAGAAAGAGCGCATGTCAAACCAGTTGGTAAGAAAATGGTATAGATCTCATTTACAAAGCTAAGCTAGCACATTCCAGGCTTTATCCCCAGTAAAGTACCGTAACAAAAAGAATTGACGGGAACTATTTGGTCTGAGAAAAGACTGACAGAAAAGTGGATTCAACTGTTTATGATGCTGTGAAAGTGAATGTACACACTGTTAATAGCCCATCCATTCACTGGTTAGTGTGTCGGTCTACAGATCTTTTTTCGATGTATCACTCACGGTTTCATTGTCGATTTTTTTTTTTTTTTTTTTTTTTTTTTTTTTTGGGAATTTGAAGAGGTCGACATCATTAAGTTAATAAAACATTTAATCTGTGCGGTTGTCTGCTGTGAATAAAGTATACAGGTAATTTTAGTTTCCTTCTATGACAATGACAATGAAACTGAAAGTGACCTTTGTCGCCTATTCCTTGTTATGCATTTTTCACTTACCTACGCGCTGGTCTAGGGAACATTAGTTCATCTGCTAGTTCTAATAGGGAGAGAAGGAGTTTAGGTCATAAAACGTAGTACAACAAAAGAAAAAGTGCTAGTATCAAGTAAAATATACAGTTATTTCCTTTATTTCGGAGCAAGCTTTGGTTTGCTGGTAAAAAGACCTTTCGGACAGTTTCAAATCGCCAATTTTGCTCTTTGTTTATCAACCCAAAATTCAAAGTTATGTGTAAATATTAAAAAGGTTTGAAGAGCTAAAAAAAAAAAATAGGAGCGATCTTCAGAATTGAATTTAATCAAAATAGGTTAAACTAGCATAACACAAGCCCTTATGTTATCAGAGCGACGTTCCTCTTTCTATACTGGACTCATCTCAAAATCCCCACGGACTGACATCGGAACAGGTCAGGAAAAACCAACCAAACATAGAAAACCGTCCTTTGGAAAACTTCGCGAAATTCTCATTACTGTGGTATCATCAATACGCTCGGTCATCAAAGATGTGTGAATATGCATCGAAAGCGGGCATTTTGTTCGCCTATTTACCGGCATATGTCCATTTAAATGAACGCAATGACTTTTATATGCCTTTAGTTTACGCAAATGTAGCCTGATCATTGGGCTTATATGTTTGCGCCTTTTAATACTTCGGACATTCCTCTTGCAAACGTTACAGCCCGAATTCCGTACTTCCTGATGTTGATATCTTGAAAGTTTTATCAGAAGTCTCACCTAAACTCACTTCTCATACACTTACTGTCACAAGTTAGACTATCTAAGTAGATTAAATCGATAAAAGGTTGAAAAATGTATATTTCGTATTCATTGATACCTGTATTTACCACGAATGGTCGACATGAAGAGCCAGTGAAGTAAAAAATCTTGTCAAACTCGCCAACTTTCTGTTTCATTGTTTTTAAAAAGTACGATAATAACACATGCGCAATACATTGTTGACCTTTAGCTCATCATTCTTAGTTAACATATCCTAATTTCCAAATTTGGGCAGGGTTTAACCCGAATGCTTTGTCGGAACACACGGAAATAAATTTATGCGAGTCCAAAGGGCATGAACTTGTGACCATGAGGGAAGACAATTGACAAAACGGATTTTTTTATTTGATTTCAAGTAGATTTAACTCCAAATATGACTTTTGACCCATCATTTTTGGTCAGATGATGAATTATAATTGTGTCAACAGAGGTAGGTACTTATTTTCAACTATTTATTCAATTTTTGCACCTTATTAACTACCGCCGATTTTTTTTTTTGTCGGAACCAAAATTTTCATATCACTTTTTTAACATCGATGGCTTCTCAGCTCTGTCGACAAGGATAGTGGCAATATGATAAATAAGTCGACAGGGCTGATTATGTCAGCTAACGCATATGTAGTTCAGGTTTACATTATGTCCTGAAGCCAAAACATGGTACTTGTGCATTTTCTGTACAAAGCGGACTGATCATCAGTTGATCAAAATGATCTATGTAATAGTGGCGAAGGTCGTGTGATGTCCAAGGTGAAGTGCGAGCTATATTTGAGGGTTTCAAATCGTATCATCCGTAGCCCCAGTTGTTATGTTATATCCTTACTGTCTCTAGTTTAAAACAAAGGTTGATTGACAAACCATTTATCGTTTTATTGTTCTGTTATGACGTACTGTATTATAGTCCATATGATTTGTTAATAATTTCAGCCGCCAAGATGAAGTATGATTACGCAAAGGCCATGGGTTACTCTATCTTGTTCTATGAGGCACAGCGTTCTGGTAAACTCCCCAAGGACAATCGCATCTCATGGCGAGGTGACTCGGCTCTAACTGATGGTCAGGATGTGGGACATGACCTCACCGGCGGGTGGTATGACGGTAAGGTAACACCATTACCCAGCAAAGGAAAGAACATGATGGCCCCTTAGCAGGGCAACGGACATCCATATCTCAAATTATATATTCACCTGATGCCTTTCTTCTTTTTATTTTTGAGTGTTAGATACAGTTTTTTTTTTCGTTCTGTGTTTCGATTTTATGCGCGCACGTAGTGTCTCTTTATCCTTAAGAACCGCATTACTTTTAAACTCAGGGTACTATATGTTAGCTTTTTCCGTGACTGTTGTTAAGATCGTTCCCATGGTTTTGCTCGAGTTAATGTTAGTTAGTTCTTGAGTTAATATTAGTTAGTTCTTGAGTTAATATTAGTTAGTTCTTGAGTTAATATTAGTTAGTTCTTGAGTTAACATTAGTTAGTTCTTGAGTTAATATTAGTTAGTTCTTGAGTTAATATTAGTTAGTTCTTGAGTTACCATTAGTTAGTTCTTGAGTGAACATTAGTTAGTTTTTGAGTTAAAATGAGTTAGTTCTTGGTTTAATAGTAGTTGGTTCTAACTCCACAAGTATTCTAAAAACAAAAACATCTGTTCTAAAACCCTGTCAACTAGACTATCCGACAATGAGGAGAATTAGGTCGGGTTAGTCCGGCTGCAAGACTTTGGTATATTAACAAAGCTGTAACAAAACTTCGGGTAGTAATCGAAAAATCTGATCTGTTGAATGTCGGAATTCTTTATGAATGCCATTGTTTTCATTTAAACATAGCTGGCGATCACGTGAAGTTCGGACTACCAATGGCCTCGTCCGTTACATTACTGGCTTGGGGTCTTCTCCAATGGAAAGACGCGTATGTTGCATCAGGACAACTAGACTATATGTATGACACTTTAAAATGGCCATTGGACTACTTCATCAAATGTCATACAGCTGAGCATGAGCTTTATGTTCAGGTGAGAAAATAAAAATAAATGACAAATTAATCAATAGAATTGAATATTAAGAACAATACATGAATCGCTGAATATAATCTGGGTTAAACTGTTTGAGGCAAAGTGTTACCAGATGATATCAGACTGGTGGGATGATTCACAATAAAGCCCTTGTACTAGGCAATCTATCTGACACATATCCAGAAACAATGAATGAATAAAATCTAGCAAACCATTCAAAAAGCACCACGCAAGCGCTCAACCAGTCAAATATCAACCCACTACGATTTAATACATGAGTTACTCACACTTTCTGAAGGTTGGGGACGGTGGTCCAGACCACGCGTACTGGGGCAGACCAGAGGATATGAAAATGGCTCGGCCAGCCTTCAAAATAGACGAGTCCAAACCGGGTGCAGATGTCGCTGCAGAAACAGCCGCCGCCATGACTGCTGGATACCTTGTCTTCAAAGAAAAGGGTAAATAATTCCAATTAATTTATCAAATTAATTCGATGGACTGTATCAAATGAAAGACTAATTAAGGACAATAACGGACGATCTAATCTATAAGCCCAACACGTCAGGGTCAAAGGGTTCATTATTGTAATTGATACGAGACATGTAACTAGTTGGTTGTTTGGAACTACATGTATGCTTTGGAAGTCCTATCGTTCATTGGTAGAACTGTATCAATAAACAGAAATCCTACAGGTCGTCTTTCGGTGATTCTCTCGGTTGTTCAAGCCCTTCGAGTATCACACCAGGTATTGAAGAATTCACGAAGTGACCTGGACAAACATAGGCTGTTTTGATTTTCTAGGTTTCATCACGGTTTTTATCCAAAACAAACAATCTAAGTGAAAGTCAGGTATAGGAGTGGCACGAGGCGATTTCGCCAACCGCGGATTGGCTTTCTCCGTTTTTGCCCCCGAATTAGACGTTAGAACCACCAATCAAACAAAAACACAACTTATGTATAAATGGTATGTTTTGAAAACTTGCAGATCCAACGTATGCAGCCAAATTACTAACCCATGCCAAACAGCTGTATGACTTCGCCAATAAGTTCCCTGGAATCTATTCAAGTAGTGTAAGTCAGGCATCCGGGTACTACAGGTAGGTATTTACTTATAACGGTTATCACCCGGCTAATTTGTAATTGTTGTGGCCGTATTTCGACTAACGTTACAATCAACTCAATCCAGATAGCGCATAATGAGTGTCAGTTATTGTGTGTTTAGTATTCGTTTCCATTAACTGTGTTTCTTTTGGTCATGTGTTTGCTGTCAGAGAACTGTATGCTTATTTCGGTATGGTTGACTTACGATCGATAACGATGGCCTCGCTACAAGAAACAGCTCCCAGTTCCACTACTTTACTGTGCTTGAAAATGATTTGGGTTGTTTCCCTTTATCGGCACTCAAAATCAAAGATATGCGTCAACAGCTTTATCCATCAGTTGCTTTAGGTATCCGGATCAGATTGGGTGCTGGTCTTCATGACACAATTCCAGAGGGAAGCACTGTTTCGGATACCGCCGTCATTTCCACCATTAACACTGCCATTTGGAGAAATGACCATAAATTGATTGATTCATTTCATTGATATTTAACACCATTCTTAAGGTTAGTTCACTTATCTGACGGCAGTTTACTTCCAAAAAGTGAACAACATCACAACTATAATGTGAAGTATTATATACAAAGTTCTTTTCGATATTTACTAGTTATCCACAGCTGACAGCGTAATGCCTTGTATCAAAAAAACATCAGGTTAGCATCGTGTCCACCTTCCCTCATATTCGCCTTCAGTCGAAACAAATCGAATAACTATTCCATGATGAACTGTCTTATTTGTTAATAAGAGTTTCTGATGAAATAACATTGAAATAAAAGTCAAGTTGTTACTATCAGTATTTTCGTTATTTTGGAATAACACTTTCTTAGTTAGAACATATACCTGTTCAGAAAATTTTCTGAACAGGTATATGTTCAGAAATCATAATTTGTCTTGATCTGTTACTTTTGTGTTTACATTCAAACGTAAACTTATTCATATTGGTAAGAAAGTTAGTTGATGTAATGACTTGGTTAGACCTGTATTTCTTGATAGACGGTTTAGTTGTTTTAATGTATAATGGTCGGTTAACCATCAGGTATATAAGTGAGTCTCATGATGTAGGGTTGGAAATTACGGGGGTGGGTTTTCAGATGTTTCTTCCCGGTTTTTCAACGTTATTAGGCAAGGAGCAGTGTGAGGTGGACAATCCATCGTCTTAAATACCCTTGTACTCAACATTAAACCACAATCAAACATACAGATGTTTTTTAATAGGCTCAAATAAATGCTATTATGAATACTGCAGCTTGCAATCACTGGATTTAAGGGCACGAGTTTTGAGGAAATAAGCAGCTTGAGCGACCTTTATTATAGAGCAAAATAGTTTTAAAAAAGTGAATAGCAATGTTGCTTAAGATGTAGTGTTCGAACATCGTGTTCCAGCTATTATATTTCTTGTATTTGTTTAAATCAGGGAAAATTATTGTGACATTGTTGAGCCAAGACTTGATTGATTTAGTTGTGTTTTACGCCGCGCCTAAGGGTATTTCACTTATACAACTGCCGGGTATTCCAACAATAATTTACACTAACACTGCCAAGATGTGAAGCGTTTCCATAATGTTCGAAAATCTTCGCAATCCGAGTTTAAAACACTGTAGCTAAGGGATATGGGTATAGGATATGAGTGGTCGGTCAATCCGAGTTCGGGTAGGTAATACATACTCAAATTCTGTAAGGGTGGAAAATGGCGTGCCCCAGGGTAGTGTAATTCCCCCCACACTATTCAATATGGCGATCAACGATCTACCCCACTGTACTTAATCCTAAAGTAAACTGTTCAATTTTTGCCGATGACAAAGCCATCTGGTTCTGCTCACGCAATCTTATGTTGGCCAAAAAAAATATATTCAACAAGGGTTAAACACTATTGGCACCTCGAGTAAGTTATTGAGGTTTAAGTTTTCCTCCTCCAAGTCTGAAACAGTTGTATTTACACGAAAAAGGTCTCTCCCGCCAATCTCTCTACATATTAACAATAATGTGATAAAAGTATCCTCTACGTTTCGTTATCTCGGTGTTATATTTGACACAAAACTTGCATGGTAAGATTATGTACATTATCTTGTAATTCAATGCCAAAAGACCCTTAATCTGATGCGGTGTGTATCTGGAAAGACATGGGGTGCTGATAAACACTGTCTTATACTTATTTATAGAGCTTTGATTCGATCCCGCCTAGACTACTGCTGTGAAGCGTACGAGTCAGAGTGCGTCACTTTAAAGTGTAGGCTAGATTCCATCCAATGTTCAGCTCTCCGTAATTCAACAGACCATTAAAAAGTACCCCTTTGAATGTTTTACAACACATGTGTAATGAATGGCCATTATCTATACACAGGCAGTTCCGATCTCTGAAATTTGGGGTGAAACTAAAAAATTCTGCTGCAGATGTTTTTCTGTGGTCCTATTATGATGTAAATTTTATGACTGTAACCAATAAAGAGCCATTCAATGTCCGCGTTACACGACTATTTGACAGATTTAATTTTGGGGAATTCAAGATCTGGGGCAGTTATGCCCCTCCCAGTTTCCTCCGTGGAAGATTCGCCTTCAGTACATCTCAGATCAAATTCACTGTAACATAAAGAAATCTGACAAACTCCGAATAATATCTGGGTATAACAAAGACTATATAAATGGAATGTAAATGGAATGAATATCTACAAATATACACAGACGCTTCCAAGTGTCCAGAGTCCGGTTAAGTCGGTTTTGTGTTTTGTGTTGCAGAATTGTCGTATGGTAAAAACTTTCGAATAAGTGATAAAATATCTGTCTTCACTACGGAGTTAGTAGGTATACTTTGCTCCTCTATTTTATTTTTTTGTTATTTTTACGGATTCCTTGAGCTCCTTACCTGGCATGAGGAATTTCACTTGGAATAAGTGTTCACCTATTCTTTGCCAAACACTGCATTTGTGTACAGAACTGATAAATCAGCCGGCATACATATATAGTTTGATAGGGTTCCTGGACATTCTTTAAAAGCGGACAATGAGTGGGCGGACAATCTAGCTAAGGAGGCTATAAACCTTGTTGATGTGCCATATATGAGGTGCCTCTCTCTATATCGGAATCCATGTATATTCTTAAACCACATTTTATCCAGGTATGGCAGGTGGAGTGGGATATTTTCTCTTAAGGGAAGATTTTTCTATGATTGATTGATTGATTGATTATTGTCTTACGCCAAACTCAGCGGTATTTCAGCTATGCTGTGGCGTGAAATTGGTCAAATTATTTTAAGTTATATACATATTTAAAGACAAATT
>JAVFBW010112992.1:0-16022 GCA_034783835.1 Mopalia ciliata | reverse complement strand
ACCGTCCAGGCTGTTGTAACTCAAGATTTTGACGGTCATGGTCTGTCAAGATTTGAAGTCAAAACTCCAAAAGGACCTATTAAAGTATGTGCCAGGGGTTTTCGCTCAACGATAGTTTGGGAGGGAGCTGTGGGGCCAAACGTTAACATTACGCCTTACGGCAAATTAATGGTGGTCTGGGGCCAGATACCAGTCACGTCAGTGAATTCCCCAGGTGACGTCACTCGAGAATCACAGCTGACTGAATAAAAGGTCAGATGTTCGAATCCCAATTTCTCCACATGTATGCCTAATTTTTTAATGAAACAATTTGCAAATCGTTCAGTAAATATTGTACTATTTTTTATACTTTTTCTAGGTATCAACCATTCGGGAAGACCTTCAACAGTCGGAAAATGATACATGATAGGTCCACTATAATGCTGTCCTGCTCTGAATTGTCCTCAAAGGAAACGAATCCTTAAACAAATTTGTAACTTAGGCAAATTACAAAATATATGTTTTAGTTTCGCTTCTTCGAAAACTTGCGGTACAGTTTCAGAACTCGTTTTGTCAACAACGATGATTGTGGCTAAAAATTTAGGAACGCTATTTTCATCGAAGTTTCAGAAGTTTGTCTTAATGTGTTTGAACTCTTAGGACAGCATCTATAACGGATGCATTGAAATTATCTCAATGTTTGGTTTTGCTGAACCGTGGTAAAAATGGCAGAGAATACACTGCAAAAACATTTGTGTTTTACAATGTTAAGTGGTGTAAATTGTAACATCTACTTTTGCTGTAAACAAAATACGTCTATTTTCCATGTTAATTTGCATTTTCTCATTGTATATGTGGACAATCCTGGTGTTGAATTACAGCCGTGAGTTTAAGTTGAATTAGTCTTCGACACTTACAATAATAGCCGTTGTGAAGTAAATACATCCATATTTGGTGTAAAGTATTCAAAAGGATTTCCGTTGTAGATTTACATTTAGCGACTGTACATTAACTCCAAACACTTGTTAGAATACTGGATGAACTGTGTAAAATTGTTGTATATGAACAGTGATTTTATGTTCTCTTCATTATAAATTATCAGGATTATATTTCAGGTCAACCTCCAATGTATATTCACATAAGTACATTGTCAATCACACATTCAAAGCAGGATCAACACCACAATTCCAATGAAATATGTTAGAGCTGTAGACGATTGACTCATTCATGCATGCTCTTTAAACTGTTTTGTTGGGCCCCTAGGACCCATTCACCCATGCGCTCTAAACTGTTTTGCTGAGCCCCTAGGATTTTACCGAAAATATAGAAAGAAAAAAAAGGCAATATAGACTATAGGTGGATTTGTTTTTAGAGTTGACGGAAATTAGGACGTTGCACAATTTCAGCAATGATTCCTTTATACATGACGGTATAAGATCGATGAAATCACTAACCCCTACGCATTGAATACATTTGTTTTATTTTATTGACATCTATTTTAGAGCTGATTCCCTTAGCAATACTACAATAGGTATAGTTCGCCTAATGTGAAATGGATGAGTGGACTAAATTTCCGACCCGACGGTGAATTTCATGTGCCTGTTTTGGGTTAACGCATCCCACTAAAGGGAGCTTTTAGAAGGCTGCGTCCCTCTTGGTCATGAATTAAATTTAAAAACACTTGTATCGTCAAGGCAACCAATTTAGCCCAGGCCAACAGCATCTTCATATTTTATGGAGCCCTGATTGTGATTATGCAACCCATTCTACAGTATGTTAAAGCTCAATGGAGTAAATCTGCAGAAGCTTATTGTGTAAACTTACGTGCTAATATGGTGAATTTGCAGTTTCATCTGTTGTTAATTTACAATAATATATGTTACGGCTACAGAGGTAAATGGTTTAAAATTACACTCCACCAACGTGTCTTTGCACCGAGATCTATTATAAATAAGCAGATCACAAGTGTAAATTTACATCTAAACTCGTAGCTTGCCAAGCTGATATTCACTGTAAATAAACAACCAATCAGCGTGTGTTTACGGAATAATTTAATGTAAATTCACATACGTAATTTCATTGTAAATCTACAGCGTAAAGTGGTGGTTACATAATTGCCAACCATTTTTGGTGTAAAAATACAGCAGTATTTTTACCAGTGTATAAAAGAGTATTAACATGCATTTATCGCTAACTGATACTATAATTCACCTTACACCGATCATTTTATACGCAAATGACTAGGGCGGTTTCTTTCACCCATTGGTCTGATACCGAAGAACCATGGTCGAGCTTTAAACCGTGGTTTATATATCATGATTGCTACTTTACCAAGGCACAGTGCTTTTTATGGGGAATTCTTTTTTAGATTAATCGAGAAAACAGCTTGCTGTTTAATTAAAACAAACGTCGCCACTTCTTGCTTCTCATGTTTAACTACACTGATAAAGCTTATATTTCACGACTGCTGTGAAGAGGTTTCTCGTTTCAACGTCGAGGGCCGTTCACGAGCTGGTGGGCGATCCTTGAACATACATGATAACTGTATATCACATATGAGTTGAAAAGAGAACAGTTCTCAAAGCCAGTATCGCCCCGAATGCCTGCCTATACGTTAGAGTGTCCTGATGACGTTGAAGAGATGTCATTCTGTCCTCTGTGTATTGCAATCTAAACTTGAATCGATTCGAGACATTGACTCTAAAAAACACCCAGGCCTTACTGCTTTCCACCTATTTTATTTGCTGGTCTGTGACATGCGTCGCCTCAAATATTGGCGGAAATTAATGCGCGATGGCCTGGCATAGCGTACGAGAGTTGTCTTAGTTTCAACAGCTCTCGCGAGAATACGACTTTGTAGATTGGTGTTGGACACCCATCTTCTCCCATGGTGATGGCCATTAGTCTATTGCTATTCTGCCTTTCATTCTAAAGGTGGATTTCAGATAGTTAACCAAAACAAAATGGAATGGTGGTGTGTGTGTGAGTTTAAAGCTGTATTAAAACAAAAAGGGAAATCGTTTAAATAATTCATTAATGGGAGGTAACTCTTCTCAATGACAAGAAGGGAAACTTAGTATATGGGAGACAACTCTAGTTTAGAGAAACAACACTAATCTCCCCTGGTAAAAAGTTAAATTTAAAATGATACAAAGCTATTGCCATTGTAACTATCAAGTCAACTTATTAAAATCAGAACTCAAAAACGCTCCTCGTGTTTTGATTTTCGCTATACAGAATGAAAACACGGGGAGCATTTTTGAGATCTGATTTTAATTACATTGCTAACAGGTACCCCACCTTTTTACAGCAAACTATAATTTGGCATAAGCCCGTGTCGTCACGTCCTTTGCGTGGTACTTTTAGCCTTCGGTATAAACAAATAGAAATAGAACCAGTCAAGAAAAGAGTGTAAGCAAAGGCCCTTTATTTTAAAACTTTTTTTCACTTTTGCTTTTTAACAGTTGAGTGTCTTTCTTTTCCAGTTAGGTGAAAATATTTTCACCAAGGTAAAACTTTTTTTTCGACTTATTTTATGAATTACGTAAGTCTTTGTTTTCTCCTCCATCAATGTGCCAAAACTCCTCTCTCATTATATGATCAAGTTCAGAAAAATCAGAACCAGAGGGAGGCAACACTCACCTGGTAAAAACAACAGAACTGCTGAAAAAAGGAACTAAACAGTCTTCCCCTAGGCGTGAACTAAAATAGGAAACTGTAAAGTTTTCCCCTGGGTGCAATTTCAAAAAGGGAACGCTGGAGTTTTCATCAAGGTAGAAACATTGTCACTGAATTATCACTGAAAATTAATTAAACATCCCTTCTGGAAATACAACTTGATTTAAAAAAATAGTTCTTTCTTTATTAAACGTGAGTATTGAGAAAGCTCTTAAATTTATTCATCGAAATGTTTGGTACATCTTATATTTTTGTGAATTATCTGAAAAACAATGTTGTGTATTACTAACTAAACAAGCTTATACATTTTGCCCCAAAATAATTTGAAAATCACGATTGGCGAACAGACCATGGAGCCCACTAAAATACCATTCACTTCATACTAACAACACACAAAAACAGAAATGTTTAAAGTGAGACGCAGAAAAGCCTCAACGCTTACAATTTGTGAAGAATGGGCATTGTCAGTGGGAATGTACAATCCGCGCTCTCTCAAGCAACAAAAATATACGAAAATAATTCAAATTAATGCTATACCGTAAATGGAGTCAAGTAGTTAAAAATACCAAACACCACTTACTGGCATAACATAGTCAATTGAAATGCGCTTCTTATAACTAAGTGCGTAAGTCAGTTTGTAAATAATGTTTACTGAAATTCAGGAACCATACAGACTTGAAATCCAATTACAGGTCTGATAAAAATTAACAATATAATAAAAACAGTAACAGTAGCAAAAATGCATTAAAAATAAAATAAATACATATAGAAAACGATAAGATAATTTTATCACAGTGATGCCATAAAAGATATTTACATATATAAAGACATCATATATTAACTATATATTCGCAGATAAAATTTACACAATTAGCAACATAATTCTGAGTTTACAGAACATTTAAAACAATTCGGTGTCATAAAAATATCTAAATTAGTGCTATCACTAGTTTCAATGAAAAGTGTTAGCATGAAGAAAAAAGAGAATTTACGTACATTTAGCCTGTGCCGTGGCGGCCTTAAAAAATGTCATTCTGCCGCAGTGACCGGGTTGGCGCAAAATAATTAATTTGCCCGACCAAATAAATCGAATTTAAAGTTGAATGTACACACTTATATAAAAACTTTAAGTCTGCAGCTTTTCTGCGTTCAGTTAAACTTGGTAATTTAAAAAGTTGACATAGTTCATTATATTGATCAGAACAATAGGGAATATTAGATTTATAGCATAAAAACTTCAAACACTTCTTTTGAACTTTTTTTATATTTTTCTATCAAAAATGTCTTACTGGGTTTCCATATTACAGAACAGTATTCCAGATTAGAGCGAACTAGAGACCTGTAAAGCGAGCTCAAAGCAGTGACGTTTTTAAAAGATCTGCATGTGCGCTTTAAAAACCTAGCCTACGGTAAGATTTTCTCACAACATT
This sequence comes from Mopalia ciliata, assembly GCA_034783835.1. Lineage (NCBI taxonomy): Eukaryota > Metazoa > Mollusca > Polyplacophora > Chitonida > Mopaliidae > Mopalia > Mopalia ciliata. The sequence continues at coordinate 10,935 of JAVFBW010112992.1, read as the reverse complement.
TTCGACATGAAGCTTAAAATTCAAATTGCTAGTTAGAGTTACACCAAGGTCCTTTATATATTCTATTCGTGTCAATGCATAGTCTCCAATGCTATAATCAAAGTATATCTTCTTGGTTTTGTTTGTGAATGTGATGAAACAGCATTTAGAAGTATTAAGCTTTAAATGCCAAGTTTTGAACCAAGCAGCAATTCTGTTTAAATCATTTTGAAGTAAATGACAGTCGTCGATGTTTTGAATACATTTGAATAATTTGCTGTGATCAGCGTACAATGATATATAGGAGTTGTAAACACAATAGACTGAGTCATTAATGTATAACAAAAACATCAGAGGTCCTATTAAAGACCCCTTAGGGACTCCGGATTTGTCCCTGCATCCTATTAAATACAATGACTAATGCAAAATGACGAAAATCCATACTAACCGCCTGTGATGAAGGCCGTGCCTTCTCCTCGCTCGCTTTCTTAAGCTGATGGACCTCGGTGAATCCTGGACTCACTCCTGTTGGGTGGGTAAAATCAACCAGGTTGCAGAATTAATATTATTATTACAATGACATGCTTTGGAAATACATGTAGACTTTGTAACATTCTTGGGTCCATCAGTCTAAGCAAAGCATAATACTTTTTTCTGTCTTGCAATAACCAGTGTCGGATTTACGGTGTTTGGTGGTATTGGGGTGTGGGTGTTAGGCGGAGGGGGACACAAGGGGCACAAAATCGTTTTTAAATTTATCTGACTGAATGAAATGAAAACAATTATAAGTAGGGCCGGGATTTTTGTACGATAGTTTTGCTGTATATGACTGGAAACAACAAATCATTTATCCCCGCCCCCCAAAGGTACAACTGACCATTGTAGTGCAATCATATAGACCTGGGGATGGAATGCAATTGTGTCATAATACTGCTTACCAGACACACAAGAGTTATGTTGCTTCTCTGGGCAAAACATGGATAAATAAAATATTTATTTTATCAATGTTATCTTAGACCAAAATGAGCGTATGAGCTAACACAAAAATATATTTTAGAACATTTACTAAAAGTCTTGTCCAAAATGTACGCTAATGCTGCGTTCGCTTGTCTAAGATTCGGGAGAAATGCTCTTTTAAATAGCGTTGTATTGTTAACTGAAAATGCTTGTAAACAATGTGTTTGAAAAACTTTAAAACCTCTAAACCACCGATACCACAGTCTCATGGTTTGATCGTTTTCATTTAAATCTAGTGTAGCACTTTTAACGGTACTATTGTAGAATTCCTGCAAATCCGTGCCCCATCATAGTGACTGATACTTAGATTTTTCGAATACAAAATACCTTTGTCAGACTCGATGCTCTTGTTTCTCTTTCTCTTTAATAAATATTCATCTCATTCCACCAATCAAAATGATTGAGCAAATTTCACTCCAAAATTAGCTCAGGTTGTCTTTAATGGCTTCCTCGTTCTCAAAGTTCCAGGACCGCCTAGGCCCCAATCGTATTGTGGCGAAAGTTTCCATGCCAGTCCATCACGCATTAATTTCATCCAATATTTGGGGCATGTAAAAAAAATCCGTTTCCAGTGGGTCATACACTCACTGATTCAGTGAAGTTCATAACGGTCAACACCAAACCGTTGTAACTTTAAGAAAAGTCATCCGTGCTAGACGTAAATACCAGTATACCAAAGAAAAGAAAACATATTTTCATATTAACTATGTCATAAAATATATAAATATATTTCCAAGACTTGCGGAAAAGTTTAACATTCTGGAAGGAAAGCATATTGGCATGGAGATATATCACTACCGAGATACCGGTAAACTACGCTCATAACATACAGCGTTTTTTATATATATAAACCTTCATTTAACCTGTAGTAAATAAGTGTCAAATCCGCTGCACATTGGAGGGTACCGGTAAACATGCGTATATCCAGTAACTTCTTAAAAACTTTTCCTATACAGCTCAGCAATGGTACTGGGCGATATTTGTTTCAGTTCATAGACAGATCACCCTTTATGAATGGGTTTGTGTGTTTGCTTGATTGGAGTTTAAGGTCGTACTCAAGGGTATTTCACTTATATGGCGACGAATTGTCCACTTCTCACTGTTCCTTGTCGAATTACATTGAAAAACCTGGAGGAAAGCGATTGCCCGAACCACATTGTGTGACTCACTCATATGCCTGATGATCGACAAACGGAATCGATCTCGTGAACCGTACATCGAGGTAGGATTATTAAGCACACTCGCAACCCACTAAGTCGGGACTGAGGGCCTTAATGAATGAGTGTAATATGTGCCCCTTCCCCTGGTGCAGGGATATGCCTTTACTATGAGAGAAATAAAACAATTCGGTAAAGAAGGGTGGAATAATAGTTCTTTGACTGAAAGATTAGGATTGACTCCGCCTGGTCCTGTAGCTTTCGATGTATCGAGGTCAGTCGGTATATTTAGTATTTCTTGACGACATGGGTGGCTAGTAGGCTATACTTTTTTTAACACACAATAAATTAGTTCCATTAAAGGGTCCTGTCCTCATCGCAAATGCGCTAAATGACAGGGACACCACTCTTATTGTCACCTTGACATTAAATGTGATTTGTATACGGCTTTTGGGTTGTGTTTAACTGTTTTGCCAATAGTGGCAAGGGTGAAAAGGTGTAAGTCTGGTCGTAAATGCGTTTTCATCCTTGCCTTTGGAAGATGTATCATAAGGGTCACTTTATTAAGCCCTACACGAAAACACAAAGCATTTCACAACGAATGAGATTAACAACTGTGTGAACAGTTTAATGTAAAGGATTGTTAAAGATCATCTTAGCTATAAATTATTCATTTTGTTTGTCAAACAGTCAACATGACCAGGCACACACACTATAAGTTTTATTGACTAAAATGAAAAAAATATATATGGACAATTTAAATTTAATAGAAACAGACTGATGATAAACTTGTATCGTCTGTTAATATGCCCTAAGCTTACAGCCATGTCATTATATTTTGTGTATCATACAGAGGATTGGAGCTGTCTGTTTGCAAGCTTTTACCTAGCGCGTATTTCGAACAGTATAGACAATAGTTACTTTGTTTGTTTTTCTGTATAGGACGAGATTGAACCTCTTTTGATATTGTCTATAGAGTCGCTGTTCCAGACACATTCTGCACGGAATAGAAGACATTTAAACGTTATCAGTGGCGGATACAGGTTAAAAAGGAGAGAAGCAGAGTGTGTGTCATACCGCGTCATAGTGTTAAAAAACAGTACTAGCATGAAATTTCGTTAAAACTAAGGGTCTGTGTTTTCTAATGTCTTTGTTTTCTAGACACCCTTCTCCATTGTTCTGTTCTTGATCCTCTTTTATTTTTAGGAAAAATTGTTATTATGCCTTTTGCTGATAACAAACTATCATCTTAAAACACACGGTTCCACGGCCCGTGGTTTGTGTCAGAGTGTGCGCTTCCTTATCATACTGTTTGTACCTTTCACGGGGCCCAGTCCGTCTGTTGGCCATCATGCAAATACATAAGTCACACGATGTGGTTGGGCAATCGCGAAGGTGGTTTTTAAGATATTTCCTTCCAATTTCCCCCCATAATAAGGCAAGGCTTAGTGTGAAGCGCACAATCCATTGTCATATGAGTGAAATACTCTTGAGCACTATTGGCATATATGCGTAGATTTGGTGTCTGCCGGTGTATTTGTAAATAGTAAGTATGGCGAATAATATTGTGAAACCGCCCTGGAAGGGATACCAAACACTAGCTTACAGCATATATATACTCACCTAGTATACTGGAATGTCCGACAGTTACTAAAGGATGGCTGTTTATAATAGTTCTGCTTCGGATAGTCAATCTCTCCCCTAGCGGTCGCTGTTCGCCGATATCTTGTTGACCGAGAGTTCGAAAGGTTTAATGGGAGAGCCCATTCAGGTCCCCAGGGGTGCGTCACTACAATAAACCTGAAATGAAACATGAAATACATATCCAATAATCTCATTGAGTTGGTTGAATACCCCCAGAACGTAAAATTGACCGTCTTTCCGTTTTCAACAAAATTTCACCACACGCCCTTTAACGTTATTATTGGCATTCATTTCCACTACCCAAGTGTTCTCGTATCACAACATCTGATTGGATGCAAAGTGCTTCCCAAGCAACCAGTTGAACGCTTAGCATGGCGTTTGGTTATATGCGCTAGGTCTGCCAACGGTTGTCATGTAGAGTAGCTCTGAATAAAAATCTTGGCTATAGAAGATGCCAATAGCTTGTGAAGATTTTCTCATTAAAAGTTGTTGACCAGTGCTGAAGCTATAATTGAGATATTTCTTGCAAGAACATATACCGCACATCAGTCTTGCATACACTACACTTATGTTGACTGGTACATATATGCATGTAGCGGAGAGTTTTCTGGGTATATTTACTACCCAGTTTTCCTCCGACAATAATGCTGGCCAATGATCTGTTAGTGGGATTTAATCCTGTTGATCCAACATCGGATGAATAAATAAAAATAAAAAAATAAAATAAATGTACGCCTATGTATTATACAGCTGTACTAGTTTTAGAGTTAGCTTTTTTCGGTTGCCTCTATAAGGGCATACCACAAATTAACCACATCATGCCACAATATTGACACGGTCTTTCAGCAGTGCTGTTGGTCTTTATTTGACCTTCATTCGGTCGCTTGACTATAAAGGCTTAACTTGTGGATTGATTGTTCGGTTGACTGAGATTTAATGCCGTACTTAAGGCTATTTCAGACTCAAAGAGAACTTTGCGTGGAGACCCCATGTGGGTTCCAATCGGTACCATCGTAGGCTAGTTCAATCCTGTCAAAAAGACAACTCTCGTACGCTATGCCAGGCCATCCCGCATTAATTTCCGCCAAAATTTGGGGCGACGTATGCCACTGAACAGCAAATAAAAGAAATACAAAACAAGGTACCTACGCCTTCCACAAAAACTTTCAAATTACGTATATCCGTATACGTAGACATACCTTCAAATAAGAACAGATAAACATATGATTTTATAATATCATTATTGCTGCCACAGCGATCCTGAACATCTGCGTTTAATATGTAACTAACATGTACCCATTAACCGTTTCCAATTTTCATCAACCCTGACCACAATTTACCTCTTTCAAAAGCGAATAAAGTCCATACTGCTTAAAAAGCTGTTTAAAAATCCATCAAAACCCAAACTGAGTGCAAAGTCTGTAGTTTGTTTTTCATTTATATGCCTTTATATTCGTCGTGGACTTAACAATGTCTATATGCACTGGAGATACAATGTTTGGATAATGCTAAACTATCGGCAGCCTTTGATTATATATTCGATCCGAACAATGAGCATTTTATATTTTATAAAGTTAGGTAATCACCAGGCACATGGACGTCACTTGGTTCATACATGGTCTTGAGTTTCCAAACTTTGAGTAAAGTGTCATCCTGCATATTAAAACGTTAAATCAAACGTCAGCGCCTGACAAAGGTGTGTGAAACAGGGATCTTGTAGCGTGGTGTAGAGCGCTAAGATCGAGAGTATTGTAGCGCTTTGTCAACGCCAGCGACTGAAGCGTAATGTTAGATAAAACGCCAGCATCAGGAGTATTGCACCATCCTAACACATGGTATCTATATATAAAAAGTCATACAAAGACAGCATGATGTAAACCGCTGCTAATTTGTATTCTGACCTAGCCTCAAATGCTGGATTTCTTTTGGCAGCATTCACCCAAAGTCGTAGGAACCCGGCCTATCAGCGACTCTATATCACACAACAGTCGCGTGAATTTGTTTTGATGTGACTTCAACATTTTATTTAAACCGTCGCCGTCTTACCTGCATGCCTTGCGTACAGCGTTCTGTGTTGAAAAGCTAAATGGTACTTGATCGTTACAAACTCCAGACTCGAAGAAATATAACAAGGAAGGGATTTTGATTTTGTGTTCATCAATTTGTCATTAAGTGGAGTATTATAAGTGGCATTAAATGTCAACATCTAGAGTATTTTAACAGAACTAAATGTCATCATGAAGAACATTTTACCTGGAATGACATATCATCAACCGGAGTGTCATAAGTGGAATAAAATGTCATGAAATGACATTATCTGGGTATTTTTATCTGGAATAAAATGTCATCATTTGGAGTATTTTAACAGAAGCAAAATGTCAACATCTGTAGTATTATAATTGAAATAAAAAGTCATCATCTGGGGTGTTGTCAAAGGATTACAATGTCACCATGAAGTATATTTGAAAGTGAGTAAAATGTCATCATATAGAGTATTTTAACAGGAGTACACTGTCATCACAAAGAATATTATACCTAGAATAAAATATCATCAACCGGAGTATGATAAGTGGAATGAAATATCATCGTCTATAGTATTTTAACTGGAATAAAATGTCACCATAAGAATATTTTAAATGGAATAAAATCTCATCACCTGCATGGAGTATGTTTATGTGAAGAATTTTATTGCTGGAAACGTTGAAACATTAAACAAAATGAGAGCGACTATACAGTCTGTGTGTTGTTTAGCATATATCTGATTATGGTCATTGCGTTGTATTGTCATATGACCGGGTATTCTAGATTATGCTGTATCGTGAAATTCTCGCGTGTGTTTCTGTACAGCAGTTCAATTGGTGGATATGTAGTTGTTAGGGACAAATACAACACGAATAGTTTTTGAAATGATTTATTCCGATATATCCAAAAATACATAATCTCTGTTAGTTACTCTCTTATTCCCTGGAATGGAATCGAGCTGTCAAGCAGGCTCATTTTTTACGTTGGGTATTTGACTCATATTTACGGTTGAGACTCGAAATTCTGTCATGTCAATTTGGAAGGTCTTCACAACATGAACACAAGTAGTCTGCGAAACAGGACGCTTAGAGTTGCTTTCAAAGAGGTAAGATGGTAGAAATGTTTGTAAAGTAGTAATACTAGTTTAGTTGATTTAATGGTAAACCGATGTACGACATTCTGCTGCGGTCAGTGGAATGTGTGTCGGCCTATTGATCCTTTAGAAGTTTAGTTTACAGTTTCCAGGCGGCACTCGACAACTCCGGCAATCGCGGGTGGTTTGCCAGGGGTTTCTCCTAAGTTTTCCGCCGTATTTAGGTAAAGCAGAGACGTTAAATACCAATCAAACATACGTACTATAGTATGGCTTCCAAACTCAGTTCCACCCGCGGTCATTTTAAACCTGTTAGTCTCACAATATATTAAATGTTAGTATGTGGACTGTATCAACGTCGTCGTTGAAGACAATCCACATCGTTATTATAACCGCGTTAATGTAATACATTTTTCATGGTAGTGTTTGTTTGTTTGATTGGACGGTTGGTTGGGTGGGGTTTAACGTTGTATTTAACTTATATGACGACGGATTGTTCATTTCACGCTTCTCTTTGTATTCTTTACTTCCTGACATACATATTTTGATCTCTTTCAGTGGCCTCCAATAGGCATAAACTCCAGTCAAAACGGAGAGATGGTATTGTCCGGACTAGTTATAGACTTACTGGATGAACTGAGCCGAACATTTGGTATATGGTGGGTGTGTTTTTATATTTTTATTGTAGATAACTACACTTTAGTTTGCTTTCGCCGGGAATCAAACGCGGGGAATTGACCGATTTAGCTTTATTTTTTAATAAGTCACCCAGGTACAAGGATATCGAATAAATCATTGAAACTGATGAGTCATCTTTTGTTCCTGACAGACTGCCAGAGACAAGTTTCGGAGTAGATATTAATCTAGAGTTGTTGTGCGAGGTGGGAGGGTAACCTACAGACACTTCTAGGAGGTATAACAAATAAGATAAGAGAAAATGCATTGCATATATCCTTAGAGAACAATCCTATAGGATTATATTGGATTTTAGACATATTACAGGATCATATACTGTTCCTTGCTAAATTACCGTGAAAACCAGCTTTAAACCTCGTAAAACCAATTTCGCGATTGCCAGAGCCACATCGTGTGACTCACTCATATAACTGATGGCCGACAGACAGATTCGATCCTGTGAACGGTAAATCAAAGAAGGATTAGTGAGCGCACGTTAGCTATGTCCGCCGGTCTACATTCCTGTCTACATTCCATTATGAGGAGTAGAATCGGGTTTAACGCAGTACTTAATGTTATTTTGCTCACATGGCGGCGTGTCAGGCCAACAAGTGAAGGAAACCACCTTCGACGCAAATGACAACAAACAAGGACAGGACAACCACAGGACGTAATACAAAGACATCAAAATCGGATTCATGTGGCCCCTTCGCTCTTAGAACACCGCGGCATCAGGAAGCCCCCTCCTAACCGTCCGTGGGTCTGCCAAGGATCGACAGCCATGCACCGCTCTCACAAATGGAGCTAGAGGCATTTTACGTGTCATCGATTTTTCGAGTTTTCCCCATCAATTGTTTCGTAGGACTATAGGAAACGACGTCAACTGTTTGTTTTCGTTCTCAAAAGCTATTCTTTTTAATACAGAGTATTTGACACGCGACATGTAGATGCAGAGTTCTGTGTCTAATAGTCTACAATACAATATAGCTTTATGTAGAAGCGTATTCGTCTTTCATGCATTGGAGATATGGAGAATCGCTTAAAGTGTTGAACAATTATCATTATAGCAAAACAATGGTAACTAAATAACAGTGGACAAAAACCCGTGTATGCACACATAGGCATGTTCAAATATCAACTTGTACAAAAAAACATTTTCCAGCATTTAGCAACGAACGGACATATATATGATCAATGTACGTATTTGATAATCTATTTTAACATAGACTTATACCTATGCATGCCACAGATCCGATACAAACATAAATCATACAAATATATCCCACGTTTTTTGAAAATGTAACATGATTTATATTAAATATTTAAATACATATTTTTTTCATATGAAGAATAGCCGGTATGTTACTTTATGTAAAGTTACAAAAACTGTAAGTATATTTGAAACTATTTCATGGAATGATTAAAAAAGTTATTGACTTAAACTTGCTGTCCAAAATGTTCCATTGTAGCAATGAAAGACGACTGCGTCGCCCTATTGCAAAAAGTTCCGATTTTTGGTTTTGCTTTTATTAAACAAAATTTAATTATAAAAAGTACATTTTGTTAAATAAGGGTATTTTGACCAGGGTTGTTCATCTGTTGTTTTGAAATAACCTCCTGATAAACAACAACTCAAACAATATCGATGCAATTTACAACATTCAGATACCCATGCGCGCGTCGTGATTTATATATGCAAATTACCAAACAACCCACAAAAGTAAAACGAAAGCTGGCGCAAAAACAATAAGTTCTAGTTCAGTACTTTCAAATCGAAGAAGATCGAGGTTGCTACGCCTGGCCTACTCAAAGCCCAGGGGCTCGGTACCATACAGGTCGTCTATGTCAAATCCATTAATCACATAAAATAAATAAATACCACTTGTCCGAGTGAGATAAATAGTTCATCTTCAAGTCATAACCCAGAATTGTGATGTTAGTTAGCCTTAATTCTCAACTTTTGCTTGCAAACACAGAATTGTTCGCCTAAAACAAATTCAGACATAGCGGTGATTAGCTAATATCGATGGCTTAGTTCATGAGGGGTTACCCTTCAAAACTATTTGTTTGATTTGTTTGTTTGATTGATTGGTGTTTAACGTCGTAGTCAAGGGTATTTCAATTTTATGACGACGGATTGTCCACTACACACTGTATACGGCCTTATTACGGTGGAAAACCGAGAAGAAACCTCGTAAAAACCGCCTCCGCGATCGCCGGAGCCACAACATGTGACTCGCTCATATACCTGATGGTCGACAGGTTGACACAAACCCGTGAACGGTAAATCGAAGCATGTTCAGTTCAGGAAGCGCACTCGCTACCACTGAGCCACGGCCGCGGGCCGGTTTGTTTGAAGAGTAGCAATATTCTCTGTACTTAGCACTGAAGGCAAATTAACTTTCCAACATAATGGAAACGCTTCACATCTTGTTTGTGCTAGTGTTCATTATTGTTGGAATATATCGCTGTCATATAAGTCAAACACTTTCAAACACTGCTTAAAATACCAATAAATCAATTAATCAATCAACCAAATGAAACGACAACCGATCTCGGTAACATAAATGATAACTTTGCAATGTTGACATTGCATTTATTATCTCTGGTCTGAATGACGAGGGATGAGGTAGGTTGAAAGCATATTATTTTTGTTATTGATCATAATCTCAAAAATTACCGCTGATAAAATTACCGGGCAGATCTGAAAACGTCCACATTTGTTTTCATTAATTATAATCAGAAAGCAAACCTGAAAAAAAGAGTATCAAAATAGTCTATAAATTTGGTTACGGTACCACAAAGTAATAATCGATTTATTTATTTATTTGTTTCATAGACCTAACAAACCACGTCGTAGTTTGCAAAGCCTAAACTTAATACAAAGCATAATACTACAAAACTATCAAATAATGCCATTTGCTATTGCAAAATATGTAATGCCTACAAATATGCGTGCACTTGGAAACATCTTCGTGATTCGAAAGTTGCCTCCCCTCTTATTAGATGACGTCACGCCATGCTGAAGGTCTATCTGTAATCCGGTATTAGATGAGGTCACGCCATGTTGAAGGTCTATCTCTAATCCGGTATTAGATGACGTCACGCCATGTTGAAGTTCCATCTCTAATCCGGTATTATCCATTTAATCTGGCGTTAGTGGCTAATCATCTTTTGAGCAACTGGCCCCTAGGGTTTTTGTCATGTGATGCTTTGTTCATTGATACAAGATGGAATATTGAAACGGCCAAAGCACCATTCGGCTGAATAGCACAATAGATAAATGATATATCAATGACATATTTTTGTAGCTTAATAACTAATGTTGGCAATAATTATAGGCAACAC